>JAPMOB010232814.1:5726-28985 GCA_029875015.1 Lepomis gibbosus
CCCCTAGTGTTTCAGCAGGAGACGAACCTCCGGCACGGTGTGAGATTTCACCACTGGTCTCCTACTTTGGAGAGGTGAGGACATGCCCACAGATCCAAATAAAAGTATTAAGGAAATTGGAAAAAAGTTTCACTTTATAGAGACGTGGCTACATTGTTAAATTAGAGCAGAGCAGTTGCAAGTTTTTTCCTTGAAATGTTTTCAGTTTTCTCAGCTTTATCAGTGGACAAGAAACACACTGCTGTCCTCTTCAGTGTTTTGTGTTGAGAATGATCCCTTCTTAAATGACTGAATACGGTGCTGTGATTTAACCTCCATCTCACTTCTTCTGTCAGGGCCTAGAGCAGCTGCTGAAAGGGAAGACGCTGCCAAAACTCTTCATACTGGATGAAAAAACGGCCAAAGAGCTGCAGGCTCAGAAACAATCCTCTGATTAATAGAGTTTTGTGTGACGGCACCAGAGATTCCAGTATAAGATGGAGATGGCAACCCTGGATGGATGTGTTCGGGTAGCTTCAGAATCCTAAGAAACTGTTTAAATGAATTTTTGAACTGTATGTGAAGATAATCATATCAGACAGTCATTTAATGCATCTCACGCAATTGTCTCATTGCTGAGGTACAAATCATGTGATCACTTAAAGACTAAGAAGGGACTGGCAATGAGTTTTGGGAATTTATAAACTTTGTTTTACATGTAACAAAAAATATAATCAAAATACCTCACCTTGTGTCCTCTCCCATTCTCTTTAATAAATTCTTTCTACTTTATTACCCTGCTTAAAGTTCCAAGAGCGAATTTGTTTGTTTTGAAGAATATTTCCTTCAGAACAGCATTCTTCTAAAACATAAATCATGACAAACCTCCAGCAGCTGAAGCATTTACAAGTGAAGGTAGATGGTGCTTAGCATGACTTCAGATATTTACCTTGAGTCCACAGACTACCTACAGAGCCATTCACAGAATAAAAACCCAGCTGTTTAGAAAGAACATTAACGTCAACAGTGTAATGAATAATATTCTCATATCAACCTTTTTTAACAGCAGCGTTCTTATAAAACACCCTAATACATCCTCATATTATCTGTCGGTGTGGGAAACTGTACGTCAGCAGCTGTGATCCCTTCACTCTTCCCAGTTACCCTGCTGAGGTGAAATGATGGTGTGTTTACATGCCAGAGGACAACAAAACATTCTGTACACTCGTTTGCTTGGTGTTATTGTCCCTCCCGGCCACCCTATCCTGAGCTGTCTCGTGACCGATGCTGGCCAATCACAGCTGAGACTGCAAAGGGACGACAGCAAAACAAATGCATTAAAAACGAAACGGGCTGCTTGTATTGGAGTGTAAGTGTGAAATCTTACTCGGTATAGTTGTTAAATCCCATTTAAGACGCTTAAATTCAAATATTCTGTTTTTCGACTTATATTTAATTCAATGTTTCATTGTCAAATATCGGAAACGCCGCAGGGTAGCGCAGCCTGTCGCAACATCACCGTTAATTCTCAGACGAGATTAACGTTAGCTAACTAGGTTTCTGAAAGAACGCTTTTTTTTAAGTTTCAGGAGATTTAACATTAGTGTTTTATTTTTGCGCGTTGGATGTAAATGTGGCAGTAGTTAGTAGCTAACTACACGCTGGTTTCCCTGTCAGTGACCCTCCTGTCAGTCTGAACAGCCAGGTCCATCTGAAGATTGCGATGGATGCTGTACCATGCTAGGACCATGTTCAAAAATGTTTTTGGCTCAGGGTTTCTGGTAAGAACAGCTCATGTGATTCTGACATGGGTCATAACGTTGATACTCTTCCTCCATGACACAGGTAAGCCTGTCACACTTTATAGCACTTCATGTTGTGTAGGCTTAAAGTAATAAATGATGTGAATTGACAAGCTAATTCCTGATGTATAATGGCAGTATCTATCATACTAATGTTAGCAAAGGAAGAAGGCTACCCTCCAGAACCAGGCATTCACACAGTGAGAAGCTATGACGCATGAAATAAACTTACCTGGTTTGGAGACAGCCTGTAGGGTCCCGGCTGCGCCTGGGACCTCCCAGCAGGACTCTGTTAGTGTGTGTGAGCTGCTGTGTGTTTTGGTCGCAGAGCTGAGGAAGCAGGAGGAGACGGGCCAGCTCGTCCAGCCTGTGCTCTTCGTCTTGCTGGTGCTGGTGTCGGTTTTGCTTTACTTCGCGGTTTCGCTGATGGACCCAGGCTTCATCTTGTCTGATGACAGCGATTTACAGGTGATGATCCTAATACCATGTCACAAATCTCTGTCACAGAGATTGGTAACATGTGTAAAGATAGTTGCTGGTTGAGAAAGGCATATAATTTCAGGGACACTTATGTTTTGGGGTAAGGTACTGTAAAAATATATGAATCACTGATTCTATACTGATACTATATGAACCTTTCTTTGGTCTTTTTCTTTAATAGATACAATATTGTATATATACAGGCTGTCTTTAGCCATTTTCAATTCAAATTAGCTTTATTGGCATGAATGTGTAACAACAATATTACCAAAGCATCATACAAACTACATCAGAACAATCAACCCCCATACATTTCATTAAACAAGTAATTAAAGCGTGTGTTTGTATTAAAAAAATATATTAATTAATTAATTATATTATATATAACATTAAAATAAATAGATAATACCGTAAACATGTGTGTTGTTTGTATATTAATAGACAAAAAATAATAATTGATTAAAAAATAATAATAATAATAATAAAAAAAAATCACTATCAAATCTAAAAACAAAACAAATACTAAAATATCAAGCAATCAAAATAATAATAATTTGAAAATGATCATTTATCAGTCTGAGGTTCCACTGGTTGTCCTCACTTCATGGCATGAGGAGACATATTTTGCAGCAATTATTTGACATTTGGATTTGCCCCCTGACCTGAGAACCATTTATTGAGCTTAGCTGACAGTATCTCATGTACTGCTTCCTCAGCATTGCAGATGTATTGTGTTGCATGCATTTGATGCATCCCTGTTACATCTGTATGCCAGAGACAGGACCATTAGGAGTAATCTAACACCATATGGTTTGTGCTGGGTAATGTAATTCAACATATTTTGGAGAGCTGTGCAGGAATGTTGGGCTACTTAATTTGCCAGTTATTATTGAGATTAAGCTATCACCATACCACACACCAGTTCTGCTAAAGCACTTGTGATAAAGACCCAGCAGTATGTGTGCATCAGATCTGTGCGAAACACAATGTGAATTAGATTGTGGGGTGCTCTGTTATAATGTGGTGTTCATGTTTGTGGGAATGTAAATGACAAATGAGCACACACAACAGGTCGTGATAAAAGCTTGAAGTGAATAGGCAGTGGCTTCCCTGATCAGATTGTCGCTTGTGTTGTGCCAGTTCACGCTGGGAGTGACTGAGGAGCAGCAGGACATGATCCCACCCACCACCAAGTCCCTGCGACAGCGTCGCTGTGGCCACTGCCTGCTGCAGGTACGCTGGCCTCTCACACGGATAAACCAAGTAAAAGATTTCTGTAGTGTAAGCGTGCCAGAGTATGATGATATTTTATCACCACATGTATTTTATATTGAAATTTTTGACGAGATAAGGATTTTTTTGGAAACTTTTGGTAGAGAACCTTGAGTTAAGATTTGTTTTGTAGAAATGGTGGAATTGACTGACTGATTATCAGTGGACATGGAGTTTGTCATTTGTAATGTGTCTGTGGTGCCATTGTAGCTCTCAGGCTGTAATATGGCACAGTTGTACTCCCTCAGTGGTATAGAATAACAAATTGTGGTATAGAATTACAAAACCTGTACTTCTTCCAGAGAACACAAAACATCATATGAATACGATACAAGAGCAGTTATTTAAACAGTCAGGTGTCTGTGGACAATATGGGGGGGGGGGTATCTGATTTATTTTCAATTACAAGCAGTTGAGAAAAACCTTGTTTATTTTAACCTAAACCCAAAGAACTTTTAAAGCCACATACATTCTGACAGAAATAGAGGTCTACTGCTGGTTAAAGATCAACCACATCTGTGTCAAAGAATGACCATCACACATAAATGTTCACTCTTGATGTAAGCCCCAGGTGTTTTCTGAAAAACTCCCATTTGCAGGTTTTTCCTCCTCCCCCTGACATAAACCTCCTATATTCCCGATTTCTTTTTCTGATGGTGGAGCTGTGAACACAGATGAGATCTCTCCAGCTCAGTGGTTGTTGTTCTGTTGCTCTATGTGACTGAACAGATGGTTAATATGTCTGTTTTCCCAAAACAGAGAATACTCCGTGAAATGCCTTCTCCATGGAGATACTGTGGCATAGTTAGGGTCTGCAGCCTGAGAAATCTCATTACAACTCATTTTTTCCAGGCTGATGAGCAACAGCAGCTATTTACAGAACACTGGTCAGGGCTAGTTCAGATCCAGCCTGGCTGATAACTACAGGGTGAAAAGAACAGGGTTAAATTTAAGGCTTCTGGTCCACATAGCATGCATGTTTTTTAATACGTATTTAAATTTGTTTCTTCTAAATACAATGACCTTTATTCCAAGCAGCAGCCAATGAGATCAAAGCACTGCCAGACGTGTCAGCACTGTGTCAGGCGTTACGACCATCACTGCCCCTGGATTGAGAACTGTGTTGGAGAGAGGAACCACCGCTGGTTTGTGCTTTACCTGGCCGTCCAGCTGCTGGTGCTGCTGTGGGGGCTGCACATTGCCTGGTGAGTACACTACGGTCACCAATCATCTCTGCTGGCTGAGATATGCTGCAGCTGCAAAGCCTCCACGGATCGCTTCTTTCCTGCTTGTTTCCTCAGGACGGGTTTCAGTTACGCGCCCACCTGGCAGCTGTGGCTGCGTACCAACGGCATGCTGCTGGCCGTGGCCGTGCTGGTGGCCCTGCTCCTGCTGATCGTGCTGCTCCTGCTCGGCTCCCACCTCTACCTGGTCTCCCTCAACACCACCACTTGGGAGTTCATGTCACGCCACCGCATCTCCTACCTCAAACACTGCGGCGCGGACGAAAACCCCTTCGACCGCGGCACCTTCCACAACCTTTGGGGTTTCTTCTGCGTGTGGGGCACAGTGGTGTGGGAGCAGGTGTACTTCAGGGAAGGCAGCGACCAAGTCTAGGAACACATGACGAGCATTAACAGGCTGGATTGCACTTATGAACGACTCTCGGGATTTGACCACTGAGTTGGAAGATAAACTATCCTTGTGTGCAGTTTACCTTTTATAGAGGCACCTGTGTTGTGCCATAGCTCTGCTACACTTCCCTTCTTCCCTTCAGTGGATTCCTTACTCGTGTTATCTTACGTCGTTGCAGTCCACATTTCCTGTTTTTTCCCCCTCCTCTCTACAAGTGGCTGTCAAGACTAAAACTGTGTTGTGTGCCGCCAGAATACGGCTCCTACTCCTTGTTACAATCTCTATGCGGTCAACAGGTCACCAGCACTACAGCCCTTTCTAACAATTGTTTACAAGTGTACATTTCCCTAAGACAGGCACTTTACCATCTGATGATGAGGTTCTGAGTGAAGCTAGTCATAAAGCCCTGGTTACTCAAGCTGGGTCTTTGTTTTTACACCCACATCCCACTTGACCCCCCACTCCTGCTTCCTCCACTGAATTATTTATGTTGGTATTAATTCCAGAGTTATTCTGGTCTCAACATGAGCCGTGGTGAACCTGACTGATGGACTGTTAATTAACTCTGGAGTTTGCTTTTCTTCATGTCACTATTGCATAAACATTTATTTAACTAGATAATTGTTTTAGGTGCATGTGTAGACAGTCCAGATCTATGGTTGCTCTGGTTTCTCTGTTTACTCACTGGAGTCAGATCCTGAAGTTGGAGAATTTAAAAAAAAAAAGAGTTGGTACACTAGTTGTTTTTAGCGTAGAAACTTTCATTCTTTTCTTGTTCTGTGATAAATTGCTGTAATTGCGTTCTGTTTCTTCTGCACAGGTTTCACAGGGTCCACTTGCTTCAGCAGCTTTTGTCTGTTAGCTGAAGTGAGAGAATGATGACTTACAATCAGTTTTTCTTGCAAATATTGAACTATGAATATTTTGAAATATAATGGTGTGAAAAACTGTACTGTATTGTTCCTAGTATTTAATCCAACCATGATGTACAGAATGCATTGACTTTAAATAGACAGCGTTTAAAGCTATTTTATATCATATATCATTTTTAAACTATTTTGAACCTGAAAATGTCTTTAGATTTTTGTATGACTGTTTGACTCGAGTAACTGAAGAATAATGTGGAACAATAGCTAAGAGAGCTCTGAGTGCAATAAACAGTTTAGTTTTTCCTTTTGAGCTTTTCCTTGTGCAATAGCAACCTTGTAAGACAGCAATAAATGTGGTGTTGAGTTAAACGTACAGCAGTAGTGTTGCAGATTGCCTCCAGTCGGACTGAGTCAGTGAACGCTCTGGTTTATATGAATTAACATTTAATTCATGTTGTGTACTTCTGAATTATATGCAATATTGTCATGCAATGTTTTTTACTACTTTGAAATGACTGTATACATCAATAAATAAATGTTTCAATCAGAGTTTCCTG
Source organism: Lepomis gibbosus (assembly GCA_029875015.1). NCBI lineage: Eukaryota > Metazoa > Chordata > Actinopteri > Centrarchiformes > Centrarchidae > Lepomis > Lepomis gibbosus. The sequence continues at coordinate 12,321 of JAPMOB010232814.1, forward strand.
AGTCCAGCAGATATAAATTTATTCAATAATATTTTCCTTCATGTAGTTTACACTTTACATATTGGCTGGTTTGTTGTATATAAGCATAATCTTCATGACCCTATTATTTAAAAAAAATCCAAATCCAGTTGTAGTGACTGACACAAAGCTATGAAAGAACTTAACGATTTGGCAGTTTTCAGTACATTACATCCCCAAAAACATAAAAGGACAACAGCAGATGGACATAGGAGCTGTACTAAACAGTAACGGTACATTCAATACGTTGGCCTTAAACGAGTCAATTGCCTTCATTAAGATCACAATAAACAATTAAGTACTTTGGATTTAGAGGCAGTGCTGATGTTTGGATCATCAGTGGCACAATGTCCATTTGTAAAAAAAAAACAAACAATATATATATATTCACTAACAAAAAGTCCCTGGTGACATACTGTATCTCTATATTGTATCTCTACAGAGTATAAATAGTCAATGTCCAGCCTTTTGGTCTTGGTGCTCGATAACTGAAACAGCATAAAAACATTTCAAAATCTATTTGGCAGAGACAGTAGTAATAGTACAGAAGTAAATGCTGTATCATGAAATCAGACCCAGCAAGTGTCAAAATGTGTCAGTGAAGAGCAACGGGCTGCAGCCAGGCTGCTGTGAAGGACTCTGTAGCGTGTCGTAGCAAACAGGGCACAGAGTGCGCAGAGGAAGTGAAAACAGGCAGGACTGGAGTTTCTCAGCTTCTGTTGAATCAGAGGACGGCAAATAAAAAGTAGGCATAAACAGGAGCTGCCTTTCACAGTGATGTGGCAGCGCAGGGTCAACTCATGAAAGAGAAGTCAAAGTCAGCAAAGATTTCTTGCTGCTCGGCGGTGAGGATGCAGGTTGTTCGCGGGAGGGTGAGGACTGGCTTGAGGCGAGTGAACTCCTCGTCGAAGTTACTGACGTCCTTCGGCGCCTTGATGACCGGCAGGAAGGGAGGCTTCAGCTTTTTGGCCAGGAGAGCGTCCCAGTCCATTCCCTGTTAACAAACAACGGGTTAATGAGTTTGCACACAAAAACAAACATTTGGATTCAGTATGCAGGTGTGCTGCTTTGTTGCTCCAGCTGGTGTACCATAAAAATATTTTGCCAGTTCATAATGTATGATATCTTTTTCTGTGAATGACTGACAGAGCAAAGGACTTCAATGACTTGTTTCTAAGATATGATACACAGAACGACTCTTCTCTGTGAATGGCAGTAGAATAAGACTATTTAATGCTGTTTCAGGCTGTAGGAAAATTGAGCAGGCGCAGTCAATCTTTAGCAAAACATGTAACAAGAAATCTGACTTTTCTGCCTTCTTGCTAAAAACATGCTCATATGAACTGACTGAGGCTTGGTGCCCTTTATTTCAGCTGTCATAATTAACAGGACGGTTCCTCATACTTTCATACTGATCCAGCTCTCGGGAAGAAATCCATAATCATCCCAGTACCTCGAAACTCATGTCCAATAAGTAAATAAGGATTTCAGACCCATTATGAAGTGTTTTGAGAGAGTAATGGTGAACTTACCCTTCCAGTTTGCATACAGGGAGGGGCATACTGCTGTGGACGGAGTCATTAGTGTCTCATTTAATTAGGACTCAGGACTTACACGTATCTGAGGCTTACGCACGAGCTTTTCATACTGTCCATCCTCACTTGCTTGTTCAGAGGCTTATCGACATGAAAGTTCATTCTGTCATCAGTGATGTGCTTCTGCTGTTATAACAAGCCTGAACATGTCTGCTGTGAAAAAGGTTTGTTCAGTGAACAGTGCATCAGAGGAATTATTAGCATTTTTATTATCTTTTTTTTAAAGCCTCATTTTATTTTTATTTCAGTTAACAGCAGTGTTTTTTAACATCTAGTTTTCATTATTTCGTTGGTCTTTGTTAACGATAATATCTTTAGACTCAGGTCTGTATGTCGGTTTTAAGTCAGTCCAGGCTGCGTTTCACTCGCGCTTCACACGGATCACTGAAGCTGCTGCTCTTCACTCTAACAGACATTCTCTTTCTGTTTCTATACTTGGCACAGATCACTTCAGCGATTTCAGCTCTTTTACTTAAACTTCAATCAACCCTTACGCATTCATTTCAGTGTTTTGACCACCACTTTCTGATTTAGTATTTACTTGTTATAACAGAGGTTCTGACTGGAGCTGCTTGTGGAGTTGCATGCAGCAGTCAGTTAGTGCAGCTCTTTGTAAACCTTCTCTTAAAGATGTACACAGCTGGCTCATGCAGCTGAGCTAACTTTTATCTAACTCTTGTCATCAATATTGTACACATTAAGTGCACATGATGAAGTCTATAAAGTGACAAACGGGAGAGTTAAATGTTAAAGATAGATGTGTCAGTTTTGCTCTTTGTTGAATATTTCGGTCTCACACAACTCAAACATTATTACTACACAACTGATGTGTCTGTGAACATGCTCTTCATTCTGCTGTTGACATTCTACTCTGAGTCCTGTTCATTATTTCAGAATATAAGCTTTGAGTATTGTTAAAATGGAAATTTTCAAAAAATTCCCAAAGGCAGTGGAAATCTACTTCCTCAGCTCTGAGAGTACAAACTCAAAAGACAAAGAGCAAACGGAAATATTCCTCTCGAAGCTGAGGTACAGTTGTTTGTCTTCCTGAAACTAAAAGATGATGCTGCTTTCAGTTGAAGCTCTAAATAACAGTCAGCCAGAGACTTGTCATGTTTTGTAGTGAAGAGGTCAGAGTGTGCGTGGTCAGCTGAATAATGACCTGAAAGAATTTCTGTCTCTTGATCGGCAAGGCGTCTTCCTCTCCTCCTCCAAGTCTCATCTCAGGATTTTTCTGCAGCAGCTAAAACACAGTGAGAGCAATGAGTCATTACAACTGGACACACAATCCTCACACCATACAGCACTGTACTATAATCAAATGCTGGCTGAAAGCAATAGTCTTGATACATGACAGGGCAGAGATTTGGTCCTCTAAAAAGATCATGAGAACCCCCCCCCCCCTCCCTGGAGAATTCATGTCCTTTTGATAGGAGGCCAACCTTTTGAATGAGGGACACAGCCTCAGGAGAAAGGAAGCGAGGGTAGCGCACGTCATCGTTGACGATGCTATCAAACACCTCTTCCTCATCGTCACCTGGGAAAGGAGACTGAAAGAGAACACAGAGCAGCACAAACTTAACACTCCTCTGTTCCTGCATTTGGCCTGAACACTGGATAAACATTTGGAAGGCGTCTACCAAACTTGCATGTTAAAAGGATAAGTTCACATAAGTCTGTCTCAAAACAATAATCACACACTGAAACAGTCGTTTCACTGTAACTGTTCCTTCTGTCCATACTGATCACAAAGACATCCCTTCCTGCTGCAGTTCCATCGTGAGAGATGGGAGACAAAATCCACAGTTCAGAATTCCTGATTTCTGAATCAACAGGAATCTTTAATCGAGCTGGTTGTGGACTGTCTCATGCAAGCCTACCAGCAGCACCCTGATGTGGCTATAATCTTATAAATTTTTTTATAATAAGAATCTGCATAAGAATCAGCAGCTCCATCGGCTTCAGCTCATTGTTTATCTCTCCAGCTGCAACTTTACTGTTTTGGTTCACTCTCCCTGCAGCAGAAGCTGTAATTAGAGAAGCTCAGCAGCAATCAGCAGACAGATACAGTTACACACACTGTAAGTGCTGGATGTGGAAGCAACTGTTTGCCAACACGTTCAACATATCAACACAAAAGGTGTCATATGTCAGTTGCCAACAGTTAATTCAAATTTAAGGCCAGTGTATACTGAGCTCTGCTGCATAATGTATATTTGGTTTTCATCTAAATGCCCCGCTTGCCTCACAGTGCACCCGGGCCTTTGAGCCCCTGCTCCCCTGAGCGGGTACTCGTTTTGCCCTTGCCATGCTTAGTACCTACTGGGCATGTTTATACTGACCTCCCCCGCCAGCATCTCATAGATGAGGACCCCCAGGCCCCACCAGTCCACACTGCGGGTGTAGTTGTTGTCTGTCAGCACCTCTGGGGCCAGAAACTCTGGTGTGCCACAGAATGTTGAGGTGCGATCCCCGTAGCCCATCCCTGCACACAGTACAGCCTTACTTAGATATCACTATAGACACATTAAACATTAATAATATTATTATTAAACATTGGATTATTATACAATCTGTCAATCAGAGCTGCTAACAGAAACATACTTGCTTTCTTTTTGTACATACTAACTTCAACATTAAAATATGACAGAAACTACTGAAATATTATAATATACCTTCACAAGAAATGGTGTTCACATTCTCTCAAACTTTTACTGGACCTTGGAAAATGACAAAATGCCCATTTCTTACCTTCTTTGCACAAGCCAAAGTCTGCTATCCTGACATAACCATCAGCATCCATGAGCAGATTATCCAGCTTCAGATCTCTGGCAGACAGACAAACAAAAATATATCCATAAGAGGCATCTGACAGGGTCCAAGCACAATGCACAGTTTAGAGAAGAGAACTTGAAGAGTAGGCAAGGACTTTGTCACCCTGGGACTGGAGCCCATGAGCTTTGTATCCTCAGTTAAGGTGACTTCCACTGTGAGCCAACGAGGACATGCTTTTATGTACCTTCTTACATTTTGAGGGAACAAAGACTGCCGGTAAATCATATGTCTTTCTCTAATCAGACTGTCTGCAGTGCACTATTTTGCAAGTGATCAGTGCGGATTTATTGATGTCCAGACATCACCCACCTATCCGCATGAGTTGCTGTGATAACTACAACTTGTTCAGACTGGTTCTAATCTGTTTTTTGGAATATCCAGAATGTCTCCAGATTCATTTTAGAAAGTCTGGCCAGCAAAAAAAATTACAAATGGGTTCCATGCTACATAAGGAGCTGGTTTGAAATGCGATTCCAATCAGATTTCTTCAGATGCCTCTCAGTCCAGCTGCTCAAATAAAATTTCAAAACGTCTTTTGTGTCACTTGCAACGGGACACGCAACGATGACATCAAATCCAGAGTGAAGGAAGTGTGTCCAGGACACGGGTCAAAGGAGAGCATTATGGCTTTTTCAACATATGACACTGCTACAGCGCCACCTATTGGCCAAATGGCCACAAATCTGTCACAGCCATTCAGACATGATATCTAATATCCAAACTTGGTTGAAACAGCACCAAGTGTTCAGGAGATTTGCCATTTTTAAACTGCTGGACTGGTCACGGCTTTCCACATCCTTTAAACGCGAGGCGATGACATCACATTGTGATTACACTATTTTGTCTGTCTAAACTTAAAATGCTTACAACAGTCATGTTGGTGAGGACACACATCATTTTGTTGGTTTCGAGTATATTGTCAAATATTTTGGTGACACTGAGCAAAAAGGAAAAGGTTGTGCATCACTGCGAACTCACCGTCTGACCAAACCAAACCCCCTTCAAAACTCTTGATATCTGTCATCAAGAAAATGTCTGGTTGGTAGTATTTGAATGAGAACTTGTGGCGATACAGATATTAATTGATTTTTCATATTTTGATAATCAGTGGATGTGCTGAAAACATTTCAGCACACCAGGACCTGTGGGGAAATTTTGACTGCAACATAGATGAAAACGTTGAGTACCGTAAAACTTTGAATAGCCAGGGCTTTTATTTGCTAAAATCACTGAATTGACCCTGCCTAGATTTTGGACATGCGTCCATCTGGGACAGGCCTTTAATTCCTCTCTTACAAATCTGAAATAGGCTACTATGAAACAGTTTAATTATTTCAAACAGAATATTACTTGTATAAAAATTATCCAATTATATCAAATACACATCATTCATTTGATCTAGTCCCGACAGACGGCTTATGCGCTTTTATTTTGAAGGCAGCAACATATCAAAAACAACAACAGGCTGCAGGATGAGAGAAGTTAGCAGACAGAGAGCGACAGACTTCATATGACAGGATTCACAACTTGGATTCATTTTTATGAAAAGCTGTTTTGATTCTTTTGATTGATGGATCCTTACAGACTGAAGGAAGATAAATAATCAGGGAATGGACACATTCAGACTTAAGGAGCGCTTCAAAGGTAACGGGAGTCTGCACTTTTTTTCCTTTTTATCTCTTGTACCAGTCAGGTCACACTGGTCAATCTATAAGAATTAGACTTTGGGGCTTGTTGTTTCCGTTAAATGAACTGAACGATTGAATTGTGGAGAATCTAACCGATCTAACGATGTGCAGCATGTTCATACGGACATATTGATGATACGTTCATTCATTTGAATTAACGATCTAAGCAGCTTAGAAGCAGCTTAGAAGCAGCTAAAGCGGCGACCCTGCAGGGTTTAAGAGGTTTTATACATCCAAAGAACTTCTATAAAAACCAGACCGGGCGTTTAATCGGGACCTGTGTTTATTTGTCAAAATGTGTTCAACAAACTTTTGATGCAGATTGCCAGATTGGGTGGATATTATGTTTTAAGTAATGAGTGAGATTTCCGACCTATCTGTCAAGTTCAGAAAGTGCATGTGTTACATTTTCTGAGGTCCAGACTCTTTCAAGGCCCGAGAAGAAAAAGAATACTACACAGATACAATAGCTTTGCTGCTGGAACCCTAATTATACTACATGCTCCCGAAAAAGTAAACGTATCAAGCTACACTGTTCAGAAAGCAGCTTGAGAAGGACTCACCTGTAAACTATTTTGTTTTGATGGAGAAACTCCAGGCCGAGCAACACACACGACGAATAAAACCTGTAAAGAGAGAGAAAGAGAGAACGTAAAGGAAATCATCCTGTATTTTTCCTGCAGGTCAGTGGGCTCTGGTTTACAGAGAGGGGAGCGCTAACCTGGCCTGTTTCTCATTGAAGATGTTGGTGTGAATGTGTGTCATGAGGTCTCCTCCAGGGGAGTAGGCCATCACAAAGCACACGTGGTCTGCAGTCTGGAAGCAGCTGTACAGGTTCACCAGGAAAGGATGTTGTGAGGCGTTGATCACTTCAAAGATCCTCTTTTCACATATGAGGCTGAACACAAACACATGAGACAAGTAGAGATCGTCACATATAAACACTCAGCAAAACTCTCTAATTAGGATTTTTGTAATCATTATTTTATAGCCTTCACTTGTTAAAGGTTGTTGTATAGTAGAATACTGATGTCTCTGTATGACCTACATCACAGACTGGCTTCTATATTTCGTCACAGGGTCTGATTCCCCGCCAAATCAGACAAAACTGTATGGCACGCAGACCGGAAGAGACCATGTTTACATCTCCCAGGTGAAGTTTTGTAGAGAGTAGTAAAAGGAAGGAGGAATATTACTGTGGTTGGATTTTGTGATTATGGCTGATACTGGGAGCAGAGAAAAAAGAAAATAATTGACCAAAGAACAAACAGAAAAGCTAAAAGGAACAGTGGGATGACTCGAGCTAGGTGGCACATTCAAAAGACGGAGAGTGAATCGCAGGATTTGAAAGGATTCAAAACCAGTCCTGAATAAGCTCTCTTCCTCGTAGACCGGAATGTAACATCAGTATGTATTTGGCTGTGGTCCCTGTGGACATCACTGTAATACGACAGGGTTACAACATTTACTGTTGATTCAGTGTCATTATCTTGATGCTGTCAGTGGTGCTTTCAAGAACTCTGAGATGCTGGCCAAATAACAATGTAGATCTCATGCTTTATTTGATGCTCTGAGGATGCTTGTGTATCGTTCCTCAAATGTAAGTCACTTTGGATAAAAGCGTCTGCCAAATAATTAAATGTAAATGTAATAAAGCTGGCTCACATTTAACCAGGGCAAATCACTATGGTAACAAATGCTGCACAGCTAACCTGCTCTAAACAGGGGATCAGATCAAACCCTGTCAACAGCCAGAGCACTGACCAATCAGATCAGTGGGAAAATGACAGGATCCTAACATGGACAAAAGTAGGCTTTCAACTTTACACTGACGTGACAAGTACTAAATAAATGTTATAGGTCAGCTGGATCACTGCACTGCTCCAGGCTTTCCATTTGTCCACTCTGGTTTTAAATCAAAGCTTCTAACAAACAGAGGGAAGGTTAACCACACTCCATACATCCCTACACTTTGTGGTTAAAATTAGAAATAAAAAGTATATTAACTGAAATTCACACACTTTTAATTGCCTCCCAGGAAAATATAAATGCATCATCTCAGTCAGGTAGACCTCATCAAGCTTTACCTACTTTTCTCTCCTTATATTGAGAATGGTTCGTTCATCATGAAACAGAAAATCCCAAATTCCTTTCTACAACTGATCTCATTTCATAAGTACTTCATTCATTGTTCTGATTATGTAACTTGTGTTCACTCTCTCTGGGACAGGAACATGGCAGAGTAGTGGAAGGAAGCAGTAACACTACAATAATGTCTCAAATGAATGTGCTGAGGGATTGCTTACCTGTCCATTTCATCACGAGTCACAACGTCTCCTTTCTTCAGGGCTTTGATGGCGTACAGTTTGCCTGACTTCTTGTACTCTGCTAGTAGCACCTTGGATCAGTTACAGGATACAGGAGAAACATTTCATGCATATTATCCTTCAGATCTAATTTTAAAAACATCTGCCAACAGTTCAGAGCTGACAGGAAATGTGATAAAGGATAAATGAACGAGACCAGTAACAACAACCTAAACCTCCAGGTCTGCAGCACATCCCTCATTTCCCCCTTCATTTCTCACTAACTGAGTACTCGTGTGCTTTTTGTACAGGCATAGTGCAGAGGAGAGCACGTTAGAGTACGTGTGTACCTTTCCAAAGTGACCTCTTCCCAGAACTGAAATGCAGTTGAAGTCTTCTATCTGAAGTCCTCTGGCCCTGCTGAATGAGAGTACAGAAGTGCACATCATCATTTTACAATTGAAAAATTCCCCATTCTGACCATTATCTACTTGTTTCTAACTGTCTGCTCTGCACTCATAACATACAAGAAAGATTTGAAAATGGTGAGAGGAAAACCTGCACAGTGGAGATATTTCACAGTGACACTATATCCAGAGTATGTACAAGGTTTACAGTGTCACATACTGTACTTTAATTGAAACTTTATCAAAGTTAGGGGTTAAATGTATATTTTATATACAGCTTTAGGTTATTATCCAGAAAATATATGAAAGTATTTCAAATTGAAAGCATGAATCATCCCTCTCTGAACAAAACTATACTTTCAAACTAAAACACAACATTCCATCATTCCCGCTCTGTATGACTTACTGTGGAGGTGGATGAACCGAGGGTTGTCGCTTGGGCTTTGGGCTCGTGTTCTCACCGGGGGACTGGTTTTTCAGCACAGTAAACAGACAATGGAAATAAAATGACACATCAACTGAAGCACTCAAACACAAAGAAAAAAAATGCAATCAAACAACAACAAAAAAAATCAACCTTATTTTTGTGAGCAACAGAAAGCACTGCTCTAGATTATGACCTAGGTTTTAACACTTGTGTTACTGGTGTTATGCTTTGTGTAGCTATGTTCACTGTCAAAGCATGTGTCACTGAAATGACCACATCACTTGCTTACCAGTTGGGAGTCTTTCATGTTCTTTTTTGAGCGGTGTTGTTCTTCGGTAAAGTTTGAACTCACCACAGCAGGTTCTCTGAAAAATCAAGAGGAAAACCTATTACACTGCCGCCATTCTGGTTTTAGTGCGGTCTTATAGCTATGCTGGTGTTAGTATTGTTGACTAGTCTCAGTGATGCCTTTTGATTTCCCAAACTCCTTTGAGCATTAGCTCCACAACCGAAACATTAAGGTCCTCCTCATATTTTCTTTTAGAGATACAGTGATGTTAGTATTTGTTTTCTTAATGATTTCTGCATTTGATCAATTCTTGAAAAGCCTTTTGCTCGTTCCTTTAAAAGTATTTAAGATTTACAGTAAATTTTGCTTATCGGGGACTATTTTCAGTGGCGGATGAATCCACACGTGGTGCTCTAGTGAGTATTTGGGGCAGCAGGACGGTGTATGTGGGACTGAGTCAGAATAAACTACAGTGTGTGTTCATAGTGATGAAGGAACACGTCACCCAGTGCAGCAGTGAGCCTCCCTGATGTTTTAATAGTTTCCCTTTAATAATGCTCATTTGTGTAACCTCACATGCTATCATTATACAACCACTAAGTCTTACTTCTAACTCTGAGTGCAGGTCAGTGATAATGTACCCTCCACTGAAGTCACATTCTCTCTAGTCTCAGATATCAGAAAAATAGCCTCAAGTCACTGTGGAAAGCTAAGCAGAGAAGTTAATAGCTCACTTTTGTAACAGCTCTTTCATAGATTTGACAAAGAGATGTTTCTGGGTCACAGTGTCTATAGACACCGCAGAGCCTCACCGTGCCAGAGAAGGGCTGGATGTTGTGGGGCCAGTGTTGGGGCCTGCTAATGGGGGGCTCATGGGCTCTAAGGAGCTGCAGGGAGGAGGAAGGATGCTCATCATCAAACGGCCCCAAGTGGCAAAGTTCATGTTCATCTGGGCAGCACGCAGGAAGTCCTTCCCTGTGAAGAGAAATGGGGACAAACTATATACTGACAGCCTTTAACATGCAAGTAGTGAGGAAAGAAAAACTACTTAGAGTATCAGAAAAATGTAAAATGTACATCCAAGAACTTTTAAATCTACACTGTTACCTTAAACCCTTAACAACTTGCGAAACCAGCAATAATAATACAACATGTATTTATATCAACAAATAAATAACATTTAAGAAAATACTGATGCAATGCAATAATTGTCCTTAGGTGTGATTGTGAGTGGTTGTCTGTCTATGTGTGGCCTTGCAAAGGACTGGAAACCTGTCCAGGGTGTACCCCGCCTTTCGCCCAATGTCAGCTGGGATAGGCTCCTGTACGCAGGATAAGCGGTTGACGATGGATGGACGGACTGATGCAATGCAACCTGAATAAATGTTGCTACCTTTTTCTTTAGGGAAAATCCTCCTCTGCCGCTGGAGCTTGGCACGCCGTTCAATGACAGGATTTAGAAATGTCACCTGGAAATGAACAGAGGAGCTGATTATAATTCCTGCACAGGGCTGGTGCAGCACTGTAATGGTGGCTGGGTCAAGAAATATTTACTGCTGGGGATTATTGTAGTCACAACACTATTTTTTATGACATTTATTCAAAGGCTGCTGGCTCCAATAATAGAAAACAAATGATAAAAAAAGATTATAAAGGACTCTTAACAGAACTGTATTATGGTGTAACAATAATATCAGAACCCACAACATAATGATTAAATCACCTCTGGAATGACACATGCAGGTCCAATATGTCAACAGCAATCTATGCTAAGTGTGTTTGCTCGGTGGTAATATGTGTGTAGCTTGATTATAAAAGACACACAGTCGCCACAGGAGTAAATAAACTGTCTACAGGGTAGATATGAAAGTGTGAACCTCCAAGAACAGGATGCCCTGAGGCTCCAGCTGGAGACACATGCCACGCCGGCGGTTATCCAGGAAGTCCTCCAGTCGTAGGAACTTCACCCCACATAACTCTCGCCAGTCTCTCCAGGACACAGCAATTTCCAGCTCCCTGGACTAGATCAACACACACATTGTAAATATTCATATGTATGTAGTCAATGTATAATCCTATTTAAAAAGACTGGGTTTGTTAGTTAAAAGTTAGTTTGTCAAAAGTCTGTAATCTCCAAAATTAAGTTTACATAACCCTAACATCACTATGACATCATCAGGGTTGTTTTCTCAGACTTGATAAAGCTCCTTCAGAGCCACAGAAGACACTATACAAATGTTTAACGGGCTCTGTAACACTCCCCATGACCAGTAAACTGACCTGTATTTATAAAATCAGTGACATCTGCTCTAACATTTCGAGGCTCACTGTTAAACAGAGAGAATGACAGCTGGGATGTTCAGTGCGATATCACAACCCAAGTCTTAAGAAGTGATGCCGGGCATGTGGGTAAAAGCAGATTAGGGCAAATGTCAGAGGATTAGCAGTGGGATTGCATGAGTAGAGCAGGAGGTTGACACAGTACATGGCCATTCTGACTCTGTGTCAGGGCTCTGTGGGATTTTTCTCGGTCTGTTAACAGATCACCATTCACCATTAGGTGCGAATGAGTTGACATTTTGCAATAAGTTTTGCTAGCGGGTTAGCATCGCTGGTTAGTTTAGTTTCCCACATCAGCGTATTAAAATACTGAAAGTCAACGGGCTGTTTCATGGTTCATCTTCCGCTTCTTTAAAGGAAGAGATAAGATGTAATATTGAAAACAAAACACATTACTGAGTATAATGCGAACAAGCAATTTCAATCAGAATTGAAAATTTTGAGTGACTGTGGCTATTTCCTTCCAGACTGAGCCTGCTTATAATGCAGTTCAATTTACTGTAGTTCAGTCAGGTTTAGGAATAACATCCCAATCCGCTGACGCAAATATGGATATTTAGGAGTTTAAAAAAAATCAGATAACAATATATTGACTGATATTTATTATTTTTTAGAATTGTTTTTTTCTGTACTGCAGCGGTTACTTCTCAGTCATCAGCTGACCTATAGTCAGATACCAATATGTCTGCAATAAGCTAGAATCAATATATTAGCCTTACTCCAAAACTGTCCTGCCTGTAACCCCAGATATTTATGTCTGATTCTTTTTTTCTTTGCCCGCACACAGCAACAAGAAGACCATTTTCATTATGTTATTAAACCAGGACCGTTAAAAATATTCAGATAAACTGTTAGACCTCTGACATCTCCCTGGACAGAGAAACATATCTTCCTCACTGTTATATCTTTGTCTATATAAACTGTATAGGCTACAGCTCTGAGGCTTTTATGAACAGCATCACCTAGTAGCAGTTAAATTGAAAGGGAGCTGAGAGTCGTACTGTAATCTGTCGTACTTTCCTTATAAATTTTCATTTTGATCGGGAACAAAACCCGTTGACCCGATGAACTAAACTACTTTTTTGTTGCAAACATAATAATCAAAATATTTCTTCAAACAGTGTAAAGTCAGCATTGAACAAACAGGCTGTTGAAATTAAGTTTTCTGCTTTACAATTTAAACTGATGGGGTGGCTGTTTAAAGAACTGTCACAGATGAGTTTAATTAGTAATTCTGAAAGCAACAGAGAGGGATGATGACAAAAAGGTAGCTTTTGCCAAACTTCTGTTTACTCAAATTATCATTTTATTCTTAAAAAGTATTTTTAAAAAGGCAACAGCATCACCTCTATCTGTGATAACATTTAATACGGTGCATAACGTGTTATTATCTACATTACTAAAATACTCATACTCAAAAGACTCATATTTGATCAACACCTCTTTTGAAATGAAGTTATTATAACACTGCAATATCACAGTCAATGGACAGTTTCATCCTAAAAGGAGGTTAGTGGGGTAACAGTTGTGCAGTTCTGGCTCAGCAGTAATTTGAGTTGCTTAATGAAGTGAAAGCCACTGACCCGTTCCAGTTCGATGCTGAAGCTCTGGCCCCAGGCCTCTTTGCCCTGCTGTCTCCAGTTTGTGTGGCCCACTATCCTGTTGTCCACCTTCAGCACAACTCTTACTTCCGCTGAGTCACAAACACAAAGATACAAGCTGTTATAGACACTAGCTAATAAAAACCCACAAAGGTTGTAACAGACTGTGTTGATATTTCAACATTGTTAGGTGCCATAAACAGAGTGGAGAAGTACGAACACAGACACCACAAGCAAGAAATATCATTCTTTTCAGGCTGTCAAATGTCTTAAATGTTTATGGATGCAATTTTCACTGGGGATGGGTCAGGGGGACATACGCCCTCACTTTTCAAAATCCTGTTTGATCCCCAGGCTGCACGCTTTGGACATTTGTTGAATTCATACTCCAACAAATAGGGGGCAGCCTATCGCCAAAGTAAGTGCTAACTGTAGCTGCTAGCTAGTTAGCTCAGTTAGCCGTGCAGGTAGTGGGCTTATTAGCCAACTCTGCCCAAACTGGGAGCTCGGGAGGAGCGAGAGGGAATGCAGTACAGTAGGTGATTTAAAGCTCTGACAGGACTCTGACTCCGGGTCGACAAAGACACAACGGGTTCCAGTGGGGACATGAGAGGCATCGAGCTGGAGAGGAGCGAGACGGAGGTCAGCCAGCTGATAGCCAGAAAGGTATATTTTCACCAAACCAGAGCTGGTGATTGTTGGAACTGTGGAAAGACTAAACAAGACGGTTTTGGGGAGTTTTATTTGGTTTCTGTGCTGATGAGTTAACAAAGCAGTTCGTCTGGTGAAAGAGAGAAACTTGAATTCAGAAAGTGTACGGTTGTTTTTGTTCTGTTTTATAAGGAAAACAGGTGCAAGAATATTTTCTTTTTTGACATATTGAGTTTATTTTGCTTATTTATTAGACTAAAAACGCAAAGAGAGCTTGTGTAACTTAGTGAACTTCCTCCTCACACACGTCTCCCAGCTCTTGAGGTAGGATGTGGTATTAGAACACAGGGGCTAGCTTGTTAGCATGCTAACTTCAGCAGATATATCTGGCCAGATGTTACATAGTGTACCTTTAAGTCTCACTAAGCTGTGTTTTCTGACTGTCCAGCAGCCAAAATCTACACTCAACACTCATCTAGGTTAACTTAAAAGATTACTGTGAGCTCAACAATATGAAGTACAGCAATGTATTGCTGTCATTGTGACAAAAAATTTTATATTTATAAAGAAACTTTTCTTGTAATAAGATCATTACAATTTATCCTGTTAAATCACAAAACATTCTCATTATTTCACAAAATCACATATTGCAGAGTGTTTTCGTCTATAATGACTGGGGGTTGCTTTTGTTGTGTTTATGCACCTATGTGTAATCCCTTGACGTGTATTTGGTATCTGTGACTGTCAATGACTGGGCAGCAACTTGGCATTGGTCAGTGCTGTGTACCGGATCGCAGATGTTACGAGAAAGGACATTTCCTACCCTCACACCGCCATGTCCTGACAGTATCAGCAACACGCATAAGGCCACGTACAGTAATTGACAGTAGAGGCGATGATGCGCTTAAAACAAAGTCCTGCCCAGCCTTCCCGACCATGAGGCCATATGCCTATGTTTCAGTGTATGTATAAATAATGAATAAATTGATTTGTTAGAACATACAACACTTATGACGTTGCAGCGAGAACAGTTTGTTTTAACGAGATACGTTGCTGTTGTGTAATAATAATAAAGTTTGGTGATACATTAAGTTAAAGTGAAAAAAACAGAATAATTTGGAATCTAGTAAAAGAGAAAATTTGTCATAACATAAGAAATATGTTGTTATAACAGTACAACGGATCTTCTAAAAACAAGAAAAGTTTCTTGTTGTAACGAGAAAGTGGGCAGACTTTTTCTTTTTGTGCTTAGATGATAAATACAGATTAAAATTCCATCTACAGGAACTCATACAAAACTAAATAACAGTGTATACACTGCTGCTGCACAAGCTACATAAAGGGAAGTAAAAATAAACCAAAAAGCTGGAGTGTTGACTTACAGGACAGCTCATCAGCCTTGGTTGTTTTGCCATTGGCACTGCGTCCTGATAAGCCGGCTCTAACCTTCAGAGACTTTACTTCTGAGAGGCTCCCATGGGGGGCCAACATACTGGTCACACGGCCCGGGACAGACTCCAACAGGTCTTGGCAGCCCATCAAACATACCTCCAACCGACCTGAAGAAAAGCATTTCAGTTATCAATTCTTCTTTAGAAAACACTATCTGAAGTTTAATGGAAACAATTTGGAGGAAGAAAATGCTAATCTAGAAATCACAAAATGATGAGGTCAGACAAAGAAACTAAATTAATCTACTTTGGAACATGTTAAAAGCAACCTGTTAGACTGGCTGGTTTGAAGAAGGAGGAAGACGAGGAAGAGGATGGAGTGCTGGACTGCTTCTTTGGTGTGCCGTAGGAAGGTGAGGGTCCCACTAGTTTCTCCTTAATGGTAGCATGTTGGGGATGGTCCTGTGGCAGCTCATTCAAGCGTCTCTCCAGGGAGAGATGTAACAAATCCACCTTCTGAGATGACTCTCGCATTCGTGCTTGGGCCTGAGAAACACACAACACTCCTTTTTGATAAGATTTAATTTTGGGATTAGATAGTGATACAGAAAGGAAACATGGAGAGAGAGAGAGAGAGAGAGAGAGAGAGACCCCTAGACCAGAGGTCACTAATAGGCGGACCCAGCCGCTGTCCTCTTCGGACCGCCGACCTACAGCCGATTTATTATTGAGACTTACTACCTCGTGACGGAGCGTTTCTATTTTAACCCGCGCAGCTTTTCTAGCATTTACTGTACTGGTTTAGCGGCCCGGAATCTCAAAGACCAATCGCATCGTCGCCGACACTGACAGCGTTGTGATGGACAGATTTGTGCGGCTGTGTTCCATGAGGGAGAGAGAGCGAGAGAGGGACGGGTGAGTGAGAGAGAGAGGGACAAGCGAGACGACATGCTGAATGGCTACGGCGCCACAAATAAATGAACGTATGGGAAACACTGCACACGGAGAGAGGAGGCAAAGAGAAAAGACTTTTCACAAGAATGTAGAGATTTTTACATGTACATTCCTCCCATGGGCCGTTCAGAACCAGAATATCTCATAGATCTCCAATCCTAGC
>JAPMOB010232818.1:0-13249 GCA_029875015.1 Lepomis gibbosus
TTTTTCAAAGCTTCGAATATTCGATGTTTATTACTACCGAAGCTTCGAAGCTCAAAAAATGGTATTCGGACCAGCCCTAGACAAAACATACATTTATAGACATCATGTTGGATTTTTTAACTGTTTCTGGGCAATTTATATGCAGACTTTCTGTTTTATACTAATCGTGTCAAGGAGTCTAGAAAGCAGAAACAAGAACATTTGAGGACTGTTAATCACAGGGGTGGGACTTGGTGGGTTTGGAACAGGGATGAAATGGTTACTGATTCAATGATAAGCCAGGGTAAACTTCCTGACAGTTAGTATTACCGTTTTAAATTTTAATTGATTTAATTTGTCTGTCTAACCTGCTAACAGCTTGTAAACTGAAGCTCTCAGTGTTGTTCTGCTGCTGTATGTGGTGTGTGTCTGTGTCCACTGCCCATGATAACATGTCACATAGTTTGCTCTTGCAACCAAAATACTTTGTTTATTTAAAATCCAGCAGTCAGAATTGGTTGTAAAAGTGTTCAAAAGGAGAAACGCTGCAGGCTCCGACCATACTTCTCTGTACAACCGGACTAATTTTGGATTTTTGAAGCACACACTGAGTTAAAAAAGTCTAATTATGATATTCTTCTGTCTTCCATTCTTATACTTTTATATAAATACAGGATAAACATTTTGATGACAATTCATTTATTTCTCTCTTTTGTGAACTGTGGCTTAGATATGTGGTTTCTGTGTAAAAATCTATGTCAGTGCTCTCTGATAGGCAAACTAGGTAATGGAGATACTGTTTATATGACCTCAAACATATCTCTGCCAGCTCTGTTCTGCAATTTCTTATTTAATCAGCTCATACAGTACATACTGAAAATCTACATATTTAACTAATATTAGCCAACAAATAGGCGGGCTCTAATTTCCACATTAGGGTTTATTTATTTATTTATTTACACATTTATGTATTTTTCTCCTTTACTGAGAGAGATACTGTCAAACATGTTTGTGAAAATAAATAAATAAATACTAAAACATTCCTTCATTTATGTATTTGTTCTTTTGACAATTTTTTTTTATATTATAGTCATTTGTTTCATTTGTAATTTATCAATCACATTCATACATTTAGTTATGTGCTCTTTGGGCCTCCATATGTCCCTTGATTATAGTCCCATTCACTGACAGGGTTCTCATTGGCTACCCCAGAGCATTTGTTCTGTATTTGGCCCACAGCACTAGCAGCACGGGAGGGGGCCCTCACCCACCAGGTGGGTAGTTTGGAGAGGAAAAGGACCACCCTGAGCTAGACCTGTCATCACCACCGTTCTCTCAGATTAACACTTTACAGCCTAATGAAACTTTAATGCTGCAAACAGGCAGTTCCACGCCACCACATGTATAATTCAGAGAGCGGGATGGAGAAGCTGCAACTGCTGTTTATGTACAGCTGCAGTGTAAAACACATACAGTGAGCATGGTGGGATTTCTCAGCTTCATGATGCAGTCTGTGGTGAAGATAAAGCAGCCCTGGGTTTTGGGGTGGAGTAAAAGATTAAAATAAATAAAAGAAAGAAATTGTCTTGTTCCACCCATGTAATGAAAGTGTGGAGAGCATTATTACATGTTTTTTTACTGCTATTTTCTGCAGCTACGACTTTATGAATCTATCAACAAACCTTTTCTAAATGTAGGTTCATCCATCGGGTGAAGGTCCTCTTCTGAACCACTTCTCTTTCAACTGCAACACAGAAAGGGGGAAAAAATTCAGTCAGGGCCATGTTGTTCATTAGAGAGTCTGAAGACGCAAGCGAGCATGAATCACTTCTTGCCAATGGCATATCACCATAGCAAAGAAATCGCATGGGCAACAGTGCGCACAAACACACACACCTACCTACCTCTCTCACTCTATCTATCCATCTTCTCCCAAAAATCCAGTCTAAATCAATGAGGATTTTGAGGGCAATTAAAGAAGCAAGCCATCTGTACACTTTAATACTATATTTTTAGAAGAAGAAGAAGACATACTTTTTAATACCGCAAGGAGAAATTCGGTTCTCTGTTGTAAATGTTAGTATTATAGACACAGGTCTGAAAAACACACACATGCACAAACAGGACCTTTAGCAACAACACACGGAGAGAGACGCTACTTAGTGCAGCGCCCGAGCCCCTGAAGTCCAACTTCAGCAGTGACCAGGAGGTGATCTGGCACCTCTCCAGCTACCAGTCCACGCTCCGTATCTCTGGTCCATGCTGGACTCAAACCAGTGACCCTTTCAGCCAATAATACTACTAATAATAATAATACTAGTAATACTACTACTGCTAATAATAATAATCTTTATTTAGAGAGTATTTTTCAAAACAATGTTACAAAGTGTTTTCACAAGAGCAAAGTTATGAAATTAAAATGCAGTTAAAAGAAAGATAGAGAATTAAAATCAACAAAAATCAGGAAAGGCTCTTCTATAAAAAGCAAAGTCCTTACAGACTGAATAACAGCTGGCCCCGCCTTTTCACAAGACACACTGTAGCTGCCGTACTCCTCATACTTTAAACATAACCATTTGTGCTTAACATTTAAGGGGGCTGCACTCCCACACAGGTGTTTCCACTTACTCTGACTGATTAGACCTCTGCTCTCTTCTGTTGATTTTGGGCAGAGCTATAATGGCAGTTATGTGAAGTCATGAAAACTGTGAGAATGTGGCAGATGCCCATCACAGCCTGTGCAGGCCCGCACATCAGATAAAATAAATGAAAACACCTGTTCAGGCTTACCTTACTATTAATCTAAATGCCAGTGTAATTGTCTTCATATAAGGGCTGGTGTAGAAAATTAGTGTAATAACTTTGGATACCGGGCAGCATTAGCTTAGTCTGTTAGGACTTGGCTTGGAAACCAGCGGGTTGCTGGATCGAGACCAGTGTGACCCGTGTCGAAGGTCCCCCAACTTCTCCCTGAATTAGAATGTGGATCGTGCAGACCATGATGTGATTGTTGGGATGGAAACAGTGCTGTATATCACTTACATGCTAGATGTTAAAGCATTAGATTTCCAAGATTTGATTTGATAGTTGATTTTTTGCATAGCTTTTCAGTATTGCTCTAAACATTTGTATTGAAAATATATTAATATTAATATTCTGATATTTATCCAGCTAACTATGTATTAAATACACACATTTACATTATATTTATTCATTTAGCCGACGCTTTTATCCAATGTGACTTACAATTGCTATATATGTCAGAGGTCGCACGCCTCTGGAGGAACTAGGGGTTAAGTGTCTTGCTCAGGGACACAATGGTGTCTCACAGTGGATTTGAACCGATTTGAACCCGGGTCTCTCACACCAAAGGGATGTGTCTTATCCACTGCGCCATCACCACCCCAGCAAATACACAGTGACTGCCGCAGGTTTACTGTTGAATTTCTTGGAAAATCCCAGTCATTTCTTCCTCCTGAAGGAGCTTTAGTCTGCTTAGTCCTAAACTGACTTTTCTGCACCAGTAGAAAAAGCAGACATATGGGGGGGTGGTAACTAGAGAGGAAACTCTGGAGGGGTTAGCGTAGTAGCAAAGTCAGCTGTTATTCATCTTGATGTCCTGTATAAGCTCACTGGAGTCAGGCTAACAGTGTTATATTATATTATACACAGCACAGGTAATGAGAGCTTTGGCTGTTGGAAAGATATTGATTGTACCTTCCTCGAGTGGAACATGACTGCTTCACTGAGGCCTGATGCAGAAAATATTTGCTTTCTTTGCGGGGGGGGCGGGCTTGTATTCCATACTGGCCTCTTAGTTGTGGTGTAATGGCAGTGGAATAACAGTCAGTCACATCTCAAACTGTTCTAACAGAATGCTTGAGTGGGATTGTTATTCAAGAGGCGTAGCTGAGGCTTTAATGCATGAATCTTCGTCATGAATCATGTCATGAGGAGACGACGGGAAAGAAGGGAGAGGCAGTGCCTGAAAGGAGAACAAGAAGAGAATCCAAGAATGTTCAACAACACTGAAACAACCATCTCTAAACACTGCAGGGAAAGTTCAGCCTATTGGTAGCATTAGTTATCAATTGAAGCTTCAATAGAGCAGAGTGCTATGCAGCCAAATAATCTGATGAGATGATGTGTCTTTAATCATAAGCACACAGTGAGCAGCATATCTGCCAATGAGGCCATCTTTGACTAAAAACCAAAACAATTAAAGGAACACTTAATCCTCACAGTATAACATCATGTCAGTTCAACTTCAGGGATATCGATCAGTCCAGTTAGGAGTCATAAGCAATTGTGAATCAATGCCACTTCTTTTGGTGCAAATAACAGTGACAGCAGGTGCACTGGAGAGGCAACAGCAAGACAACTGCCAACAAGGAAATGGTCTTCTTGCAGGTGGTGACCACAGACAGGTGTTCTCTCCTTCTCCCTTCTGACTGATTGTTCTCTAGTGTTGTGTTTTGCTAGTGTCCTTGTCACTACTGGTAGCATGAGGCGGTACCTGCAGCCCATTCAGGTTGCACAAGTAGTCTTGCTCCTCCACCGTTGCAAGAAGTTTGGCAGTTACACAAAGAGAGCTGGACAGGGCCGTAGAAGGGCATCAACCCAGCAGCAGGACCAGTCTCCGCTCCTCTGTGCATGGAGGAACAGGAGACACTGCCAGAGCCCTACAAGATGACCTCCATCGGGCTACTAATGTGCATGTTTCTGACCAAACTGTCAGAGACTCATCTAATGGGATCTGTGCTCACAGCTCAGCACTTTGTGGCTCAATAGGCATTCGTTCATTTAGGCGGCTGTGGCTCAGGAGGTAGAGCGGGTAGCCCGTTAATTGGAAAGTCGGCAGATCAATCCCCGGCTCCTCCAGGCTACATGTCTAAGTGTCCTTGGGCAAGAAACTAAACCCTGAATTGCCTCTGGTGACTGTTAGTGAATGTTAGTTTCTGTTCTGTGCTCAGTGTATGAATGTGTGTGAATGTGATGTAGTGTAAAAGCGCTTTGACTAGAAAGGAGCTATACAAATACGGAGCATTTACATTCGGCAGAGAACACCAGAACTCACAGGCCCTGTTCTACTCACAGATGAGAGCAGGTTCACACTGAGCACATGTGACAGACATGAAAGAGTCTGGACATGACATGGTGAACTTTATGCTGCCTGCAACATCACCCAGCATGACTGATTTGACGGTGGATCAGTGATGGTCTGAGAATTTTACTGCTGTAAAACCTAAAAGCTGGTTCTGAACCTTTAGTAGGCCTCACACAGAATCACCTGTAATGTGCCACCTTGTCCACAGGAGAGGGAGACTGGGATTGTCCTTGTGGAACCCATCGAGTCAGTTATGCTTTTTTTTTTTTTACCAAACACTGGATATTAGTCTTTAACTCCTTTTTGTTCATGTCTGAGTGTGTCTAAGATAAGCCCTCTCTGACTTTGAGTGCTCCGGTTGGTCTTATTTGCTTGCCATGCAAACAGAGAAGGCACAGCTGAGTTACCAAATCCACATGCTTTTAGACTACGTAAGTGATGGCAAGTCTTTTATGACATGTCTGGCTGTCGGAGACGTGGAGGGGGAGGGCAGAGAGGGAGCAAGCAAATATAATTAAGCAGCAATTAGCTCTCTGAAGGCTATAAATGAACACACATCTATTAAAACTAGACAGACGATGTGTGACTCTTGTGTGGGGTTTGTGGCGTCAGTGTCTCTTTGCTTTGTAAATCCCAACCAAAGCACACAAGTGACTTATCTTGTGTTCCATCAGAGGGAGGATTAATGATATCACAGACACACAACATACATTTTATTGACTGTAGTGCTACACAGATAAACATTTGACCAAAAGTTGGATCATCATAAGTTTTTTTTTTAATTAGGTAGTCTCACTCAGACAATCACAATACTCAAAATGTAATAAAGATCTGCTTAGAACATATTGTTTGTAGCTGGTCATTGTGAATCTTGTTGCGGTTTACTACAGAAACTTGGAGTGATTTCATTGGATACAAACAGCTGATTTTATTTTGTTGTTGTTGTTGGAAGCAAACTGCGCAGCCTACAGCGCATCGCCCAGCCGTGTCTACAGTCAACTGATACGCTACTTCCATTTATGGGTGTGTGCATGTAATAGATCCTGGATGTAGGAGGCAGCTTGACCGCGCATCATTCTGTAAGTAATGATTTCAATATGAAAATGCACTCTAATGAAGGCAGCAGCAGGACTTGAAGGCACAGGAGTAATGTGCGATCACCTGCTGGTCTTAGTCAAAAGTCTTGCAGCTGCATTCTGGTCGGTAGTTTGGCAGCTTTAACAGTAGAGCTTTAAAGATGAATATTATGATTTGAATATTTTTTTTGTCGGTTCATCCAACTCTGTGATACAGAGAGCAATGATGAGTCCGAATGGTTTTTATTAGTTATAAAAAATAATCCACTAAGATAAACAGGGTTTAACTAATGGGGCATCCAAATTCACTTTGAACATCAGGAGATGAAAGACACTAGGTGATAGATGTTCACTGACAGCTTTGTATTTGATGTCTTTGTGCCACTGAACATCATATTTAGACTGGGAGCATGACTGTAAGTCTGAATGTGAGGTAACAGAATATGAAAAATACAGGAGAGCTCTTTTCCTGAAATATTCATCCAGCAGCTATGACAGGGGCATCCCTTCAGACTGCAGTGCTCATCATCCAGAGGTATTACACAACTGCAGAGTTCACAGAAAGTCTCCTCTTGCTTTGGGAAAAACTATCATGTTACACTGTTAAATGTGCCACTTTGTTGTCACAATATGACATTAACCATGTAAGAAAACGCTGATATAATTATTATCTATTATTAGTGAGGTTATTTAAAACATTCTAATCACTACATGTACATAATATAAAAATATAACCAGCCATCCAGAATGCGTATTATGATATTGCTATATATTGATATTTATAATTCTTAATACTTTTTTCAATACATTTATTAAATATTTTCATATTACAATCTATTATTATCAACTAAATAACATGATTATTATGATTACTATAATAACAGCCTCTAACGGATACTTTTTATCAATTGCTGTCATGTGATGCTTAGTAAGTGGACTGTGCGTTGAGATTACTCTGTTTCTGCAACATTATCACTCAGCATTAATACAATTGAAGTCCAACAAGACTAAAAGTGTAAAG
Organism: Lepomis gibbosus; assembly: GCA_029875015.1. Classification (NCBI taxonomy): domain Eukaryota; kingdom Metazoa; phylum Chordata; class Actinopteri; order Centrarchiformes; family Centrarchidae; genus Lepomis; species Lepomis gibbosus. The sequence continues at coordinate 7,184 of JAPMOB010232818.1, forward strand.
CCTCACTAGCAGCCTCTAGAGGATACAATGTTGACTTCACCTTAATATTTAAATAATGTTCTGACGATCTACTTGTCTCAAAGCCAATCCACATAGCAAGCATTTCTGACATCAATAAAATCAATTAATTAATACATAAAAATGGTTCTGGCTTCTTTTTATTGAAGCGTACATGACAATTATTTTTGTCCAGTAAATTTCTGATGTCAGTCAGCCTAGTGAAGGCAGTACAGCTGCTCTCTCATCTTGCAGCTCGTTCTGACAACAGAGACAGCAAACGGAGGTCAGAGTTGGTGTGGATTCAAGAGAATGTTTAAGTAGCACATACTAAGTAAATACCTGGCCTATAATAGCGGTAAACTACATATGACATTTTAGAGAAAATAGTAGAAGCTTACAAAGAAGTCTGGCTCCATGGGAAATAACGCTTAAAATCTGAGGTTTTGGCTCACAGGGTTTTTTCTAAATACTATTACCTCATTATTTGACGCTTTGGACATGTTTAACATCAGCCTCCAACATTGTAACATTGGAAATAAGACACAAAATATGTAATAGCATAATAGGTCGTAATAGGAAGAATTTCAAATGGCCCATGTTATTAAGTATTATTAATGGCTTAAAGGTAGAGCAGGTCGCCCGATTAGTGGGCGTAGCTCCTGCAGTGTGCGTGTCAAAGTTTTGCTAAGTGCAAGGACTTTTCTGTGATTCCTAAACTGGATGTCATGGCTATTTGAACATGCGTAACTAGGTTTGCAGGTGGTACATGTTTTTATTGTTGCTCAACTGTTTTGCACATGAAGGCCTTCAACATGTAAATATACTGTGACTTAAAAAATACAGATTTTCCAGCCCTACATGGGACTGTGACACTGACGATAGCTGTTCCAAGTGCATTTGCCACTAAATTTCAATGAACCAGCACACACAACACCAGAGTCCTGGCAATGCTACACTAGAATGGAATGCAGCCATTGTGAATGTTATCAGTCCCACCTGTTTGACAAGTTTAAATGCCTGCTGAACAGCAGAACAATGATGAGACAAAAAGACTGGATGGTTAATCATTTACAGGAGAGTGAATGATTCTGAGTCTTTCTTACTCTTCAATGTTCACTCACAACAACAGGAATATCAACTAAACCAATAGTTACCTACAGTTGTCCATACTTTTCACTTATCAATTTTAATAGCATTATCAGTCAAGTGGCTCACTTTTAAACACACATTAAAAAAAGAACAGTTTACCCCAGGTCATTTTGTGGTCACTGATGTCGGCACATGAATAACATCATGTCCACCTGTTAAGGGTGTCAATGAAGACCACTGCAGCTGTAAGTCTACAAGAGAAGACATGGGCCAATCACCATGCAGCCAAGGTTACTCATCAAGCTTATCTTTTGGACAGGGTTAATAAGTCATGGGACAAGAGGGGAAACTAAACAAAAGCCAAAAAGTTAAAACACAGAATGATGTTTTAGACGTTTCAAATAACAGACACAAACAGAGATGTTTCCAAACTGTCCCAGTGATAGTCTGCTTGCATTTACATCCCCTCTCCTGCAGTAAAATGTGCTGCAGCTGGCTTACTATTTAAACTCAACTGGCGTACTCACTAAAGTGACTGCAGAGATCTGACAGGTTATAAAGCAATTTAATCCAGATTATCTAAGCCATTATCTAAATTAGGTGGTTTGGATAATCTAAAAAATATACATATGGCGAAAGCAGCCCTTTGTTTTTCTTTAACCCAGGGCTGTAATCAGTCTTAATGTTTAGTAGGTGTGCTGTAAGAACTTTCTGGAAGTGGATGGAGCTGGACCAGTGCATAATCATTATGTCTCAGAGAAAGACAAGCCAAGATAGAATACTACAGAGTAATCACATATTTCTACTGAATCATATCTTTATAGTTGCACAACAGAAACATGATATTTCTAGACGGCATGATTGTGTAACCACTGGTGAATGGCCACAGGCAACTCTGACAATGTGCACTGTTATCCCCATATTTAATGTTATCACGTCTTCCCCCTCTCTGACGGCCAGCTTTTCACCCCACCTTCGAGTGTGCTTGTACAGAATAACTATAAACACTTTTGATTGCTGTTGAGGTCAGACAAAATGTCGGACTAATTCGTTTTTTGGACTAATAACCCGACCCTTAAGTGCTGTTTTCACAAATGTGTCCAAAAACTATTTTATTCTCCTTTTTTTAAAATGGAAAAATATGTACAATAGAATCCTTATTGTGATATGTGATAAAGGTGAGGCAAATTCAAATGTATTCAAAGCGTATTTGTTTGAGCTGAGACTCGGCCACCAGTCAGTAAAGGTAAAGGCAAATGGCCTCCCTTCAGCCGCACCCAGGCTCCATCCTCAGCAAAATATAGATTGCTGGTTTCAGGATAGCAGAAAGAGATAAACCCAGACTGGGGTAACGCAAAAACAGCTCTTCGGATAACTGAGGATGATGTAATTGACTCTACATCCTTGTGTTTCTACAGCCTATGATTCAGGGCAAAGAATATAAATTAAGTGTGATTGGACTCTCAGGAGGATGACGGAACCTAGATGAATATGATGTGTGTTTAAATTGAGGGTGGAATACGGATCTTCTGAACTCCTTTGCCTCCAGACATGAGATGGGAACATTAATGGCATAAGTCAAACGTATAAGAGTGTACGGAATTACAAGCGTGCTCTGTCCACTGCCAACACAGCCTCTCCTAATCTCTAAACACAATCGCCGATTTCATTTTTGCACTATAGGTAATTTTCAGCCGTCTGTTAGCTGTCCATTATCTTATCTTATTTTGCAAGAAAATAGATAAGATAAATACAAAATTACTTCCTCATCTCCTGCGACCTCTATAAAACCAAGTAATACAATATTCTTATGCTGAGCCCGTTTGTCTCCTTACCAGTAGGCCTGTAGTCTAAGTGGGGCTTACAGATTCCACCTCTGGTCAAAAAAACGCTGTCACAGAAATCATTTCCAGTGCTACACTTCCAACAACTGTGTGATTTCTCAGTTCGACAGTCAAGAGAATTGAGTTATATTTGATCCTACCCTCTCTTTAGATCAGCACATTAACCCAATCACCAGGACCTCGCTTTTCCACCAACTCAACATAACTAAAATTACACATTTTCTGTCCTTGATGCAGAGATTCCAATTCACGCCTTAAGGCTCGTGCAGACTACATGACTTTCCGCATCGGACCCATGGCCGTGCTGTTCGTACTACACAACTTGTCGTCTTGTGACGGTGGTCTTGAAGTCATTGTGGCGTTCACACTACGTGACTGATCGGTGACACACTATGTGAGCTCACAACAACTGTCACCTGACGCTGGTTTCCAAACCACGTTTTGTCAAGAAAACACACATGAAATGTTATTATAAAGATAGAAATTATAAAGACAAAGAATCTGGGTGAAAGAATGGATCAGCACACGCAGGTAGCAGGGATCGTCTGAGCTACAGAGAGAGCTGGAGGGGAGTAAAAAGTGTTTTGCGGTGAAAAAGTAGCTGCCTGCTCTCATTGGCTGGATGTGTCGGCAATGTGTCAGAAATGTGTCGGGCAGCCATTCTGATGCGTCGTTGAGTAGTTCACACATAACGACTGGCGACTGCCCATCGATCAATGATTTACCCCTGATCACAGCAGACACCGTGCCCGCTGACCAGCAAATCAGGCTTAAAATCGTGTTGTGTGAACTAGGCTTTAGTTTCATCCAGACTTGATTGTTTGACAATTTTTTCTCAGGCCAATACCAAAAGGCTTCATATGGTTCAAAAAGCAGCAGCAGGAATCTTAACCAAAATTAAAACATTTGATCATATACTCCCAGTGCTAGCTTCCCTTCACTAGCTCCATGCCAGATCAAACTGGAGGTAAACTGGAGGACTCTCAAAATTGTAAATGGGCTCACTTGTAAAATGTTTGGTATAAACCTTTTTCTGAGGGGAAAACAAGGTGAAACATCAGGAGAAAGACTAAAGCAGCTCAAGTTGAATCGGCGGAAAGCAATCCCAGGTGGGTGTGTATTTTTCTGTAGTGCTTATACCTGCTCAGTAAACACCCCCGGGGGCCGAAGGTCAACCTGAGAGTAGTCTCTTGAAACAACTAAACAACTGCATGGTGAGTCATCATTGCTGTTAACCATTTGAAGGCTGCTTCAGTGTAGTGTTGGTGCTGTGGCATTTTTCTGCCCCAAAGGTGGAACCAACTGCATCTCATAAAAAATTGCCTTCCAGAACAATCAGACTGGAGACAAAGAGAGTCACTTACTTGACTGTTGACTGTTTGCCCACATTAAATCCTAATGTTGGTAAAAGTATGTATACTTGAGATCATCTTTGGTCACAACCAGAGGGGGTCAGGCTTGCAGAGTCAGTTCCTGATTTCATCTCACATCATAAAACCCATTTATACAAAACATATTTCAATATGTGATGTGTATTTTATTTCTCCACTATTTGTATATTGACTTGTTTATGTTATATTTATTCAACCCACAATGTGATGAGTAATTGATTTTTCTTTAATTGTACAATAAAAATCAACCGGTGCGCAATGAATCTTGGAATCGCTTGGATCGCGAAGGATCCTCCAAAACTGAAACGAAGGCTGCATTTTTGGCCGCATTAGATGGAGCCTTCGAAATGTCCCTTGCCGCCCCCCATCAAACAACATGTAGGTTAATTGCCCTTAATATTGTTGATTATTGTTAATGTTATTATTAAAATCATCACAGAAGCACATCATTAAATGACAAACAACAGATTTATTCCTTTGCCAGGGAACAAAAAAGCAACGTGAATAGAAATTATATTTGAAGTACTGAGTGAATGTTCCTCCAGAAACTGTGTGTGAACCCAGAGAGGAGATTTGTGTGGCAATTTTTGTTGTTGAAATAAAAGAGCAATGGTTTAGTTTCAATACTGGGGCTACAGCTGTAGACCTGGACTCTGCATCCTTTCTTTATACACTCTCACCTGAGCAGAAAGTAGTGTTCTGATCCAACACCCTGAAGTGAATGCTGCCAAACCTATTCATCCACTACATACACATTCTCTCACACACACACTTGTATTGAGAAGCTCTGTTCAAGTATTGAATTTGTGGATGGCTACTTAATTTCCACATGGGTCCCATCCACAGTACCAATGCATTGAGGGCTTATTGAACCTGGGACAAGATCCTTTACTCTGAACTCAGTGACAGGTAGCTGTATATTCACAGGGCCCAAGCTTCACATACTCGCCTTACAATTTTCAAAACCACCTGTCTTGACAATCCAAAGGCGTTTGCCGTCTTCCATAATCTCTCTTTGTCTGCTAAATGGTAGAGTGGGCAGGCAACTTTTTTGACAAAACTGACAGGAAATGTCATTACAGTTGTTTGCCTTCCAATGTGCAGGCAAAGCAGCTCACTCAAAGACAACAGCAATGTCCTTGAAAAACAGAAATTCTCTCTCCATTTTTCAGCCACAACCACTTGGTTCTCAAAGTTGTCCCACCAACTACAGGATATTCAACTGCCTTTGTTAGCTAACAATTGTGTGCTAAGCTAGCTGACGTTAGTTAGCATCTTACATTGAAGCAAATAAATATTTTTTGTTGATCATTGATGCATTCGGGTGTGAGCTAGGTCTTCCATGCTATTTAATCTGTCAACAACTTATCTGCTGTTGTGTTTTAGTCTTTGGAACACACTGTAAACTTCAAGGACTTGAGGGCAAGTTTATAGTTTTGGAATTTTCATTAGATTTTATTTTTAATTTCATTTTGACTTTTTGTTTTCAATTCCAGTTTAGTTTTAATTAGTTTTTAACATGGGTTTGCAAGTTTAGTTTATTTTATATTTTTTGAAAATGCTAAGTTTTAGTTTTTTATTAGTTTTAGTGTTAGAGTTTAGGTCTTTGTCGCTACACGATGCCAAGGTCAGTTCAGTTTTGGTCAGTCCAGTTTAGTTTTTTCACAAAACATTAAAATGCAAGTACAATCAGAAATATCTGTGAAAAGGGACGTCCTTTTTAAGCTATGTGAAGCTTGTAT
>JAPMOB010232819.1:0-13465 GCA_029875015.1 Lepomis gibbosus
TAGATTACCCCGTTACTGAAAAAATAACGCCGTTACGTAACGCCGTTCTTTTAAACGCCGTTATTCCAAACACTGGTTGTGAATGTTTTACCAGCTTCCACAAACAACTTTGCACGGCGAATGTAGAATGATGATCTGAAGGTAAAGTGTACAGGATGGGTGAACAGTTGTCACATATGACAAAAACATACGGAAGGGATTTACTACCTTACTTTGTTTTTTTGACTCACTAAGAGCGTGTTGCTCCAGCCGCTTCTGTCACTGCTCCTCTCTCACGCTCTCCTTCCGACACACTGATATTTACCTGGAGGTTTAATTGTTGCGCCATTTGGCGACAAAACAGTGTGGCTCGTTTATAAAATGGTTTTCCACGGTGGTGAAATCAGGTGATAATTGCATGTTGTCACAAGTGTAACGTTATAATTAAATAAAACTGTAACGTGATGGCAGCCAGCGTAAACAAACAAACGAATGACAGTCGGTGTAAACCTCTCGTAGGTCGTAGCTGAAGCAAGAAGCAAGCTAACGTTAGATGGCCAGTGCTGAGCTAAACATGTTTATTCACCTCAGGTTACTAACCTATTTGCGTTCAGCGCTTCTTTGTTTGAGTCTTGTTGTATGAAGTTTATGATGAATGGCTCAGCAGCTGTGGTGTTTGTTGTCCTCTCTCACGTGTGGCCGCACGCAGCAGATGCTACGTGTTACGTAGGCAGGTTAGAACGGAGGGAGGGAATAACAGCAAGCTCATCTGACTTTTAATAAACATTGTTCACGAGTCCCGCGCCTTCGTGTCAGAGTCGAGTCTGAAGTCTTTTGAGGACAAGTCTCAAGTCGAGTCTGATGTCACGGTGTGTGCACTCAAGTCCGAGTCTTTAACCCGATTCCCCATCTTTGTCACAGGCTGAGGAAAGAAGATCCTCTGAAGTCTGGTGGTATGACAGCAGATACTGTGTGTTTTGTCAGACAGCAGCAAGGTGAACAGGCTTAAAAGTAGTTTTAATCACCCGTTGCAGAGCACAGGAATTTTCCCTTCTTAAGATTCAGCTGGATCAGAGCTTTCTTCAGTAGGAGATGGTTGACCACCATGAGAGGTAATGCTGATTCCAAGGACCCTGAAGCTGTTCACCTGCTCTACCTCAGCTCCACTGATGTAGAACTAGGTGTGTATTTGCTTCTTTTCTATTTTAAAATCAGCAATCAGCTTCTCGCTGAAGTTGGGAAAAGAGCTTTATCCAGGAACTAAACCCATTAGCTCTGTATGCACAAGTTTACCCATTAGGAGGATGAGACTTTTAGCTAATGTTTTGACCAAAATATTTTGGTCTGTGTTCAATAGTGAGAGGTCTTTTAGAACCCACCTCCCCCAAATCTTGCCCTCTTGTTGGCATTAGGGTAACAATACCGTAGCTTCATTTGTGTTTGTGGCAATATAAAGACCTGTAACAACTTGTATATCTCATTTCCTGATCCACCTGGATCGGGACTTTTCTCGTTTTTCAGTGAATCAATTAATTTTAATTATTTCTTCACATGTAATTTCAGCATTTAGGGTTCACTTGGACCCTCTACATATGGTGCCCATGATTCCTGCAGGAAATGCTTGGGAACCTCCAATGAGCATGACCAATATTTCAGTCTCTGCGGAAGACCAGTGTATTAGATTGGAATTAGAAAACAGCTGCTGGAGACTGATTTGAGATACTGATACACAATTTTCCTTCCGTAGGCCTATTTAGGATTCAGATCGCCAGTCAATGCTGAATAAGAATAAGTTATTGCCTTTTCTCCGGCCAAACAGATCAGATCATGTCACGGTAAATGTTACTTGCTGAGGGTGTTTGCCCACCTGTGAGAGCTGAAGCTGCGGAGGCCAGAGAGTGAGGGTGGTTTGAACGTGAAGTGCTGTTGAACACGAGACCTGGAAGTGAAGTGTGACGCTGATGCTGTGTCAGGGGCTGAAACATGTTCTGGGGACTGAAGGCGTGCGTGGATAGCTTGGATGGAATTAGACTGAGACTGCGTTCAGCGTTCAGGGTGTTGGAGTAGCAGATGAGGCAGTGAAAAGGAAAACAAGTGAAGAAGAGACTTGTCTTCTGATTTGTCTTCTTAGGCTGAGGATTCAGACATCATCTTTCTACTACTGAGAAAGCTAATGTGACTGTTGACAGTCACACGTTTTTTCTTTTATCCACAGCTGCTTTATATTGTATGAAAAGCTTCTACTTCAGTTTATTAAATCCCTGCAGCCATCTGAAGGTAGGAGGGCAGTTGTTGATATATCTGCAGCCTCTGATTGCAGAGCCCATGCACCATTATGCACGGCTGTTCAGTATGTTGATTAAATTACATGCAAATGACACCAGCAGTTTCAGGATATTTTTGTGGAAGATGCCTTTACAAAACACTGTAATGTCATCCTGAAAAACCTGTCTCACACAGGTAGCTATCTATTCACTTTGGCAAGCCACACATTTGCTGCATTGTGAACCTATTTTAAGAGAATACAACCTAAAAAATAGAAAGTAATGAAATAGACATTAAAGCCTACTTGACCAGGACCATGTGGGTGTGGTTTGAATAGATGTGACTCACAATTACAAACATTTAACCAGGTGTAATCACAGCCTGATTCACAATATTGCTAAATCCTGATTGGTACACAGAAAAACATGACATCACCTTTTTACAACTAAAAGCCAATTTATAGTTCTGCTTCATTTCTACACTGTGTCCGATGTGCCGTCATGAGCATTTATCCTTGTGCGTTGGTGTCTGCGTCGCTTTGCAATTTATTTAAAGATCCCCGGTAAACGTTTTTAGTGTAGCTTGTAGATAGTTTTGGAGCAAGGTTTTTGAGCATAAAAACACAACACAGAAGTACACCAGTTTTTTGTCCCCAGCTCACACACAGCACACGCTCCACTACAGCCCTGGCACCATTCCCTAATGGCTACTCTGGTGGGTTTAAACTACCCGCCCTAGGTGTGGAATGCTGTCATGTGACAGGCAGCTTCCGGTTTATATTAACCAATAAAAACAGTGAAGAATAACAGAGAGTAATACTGGCAGTGGAACCAATAAAAGTACTTATTGCCAAAAAAAAAAAAAAAGTGCTAAACTAGTTCTGTGTAGTGCTGGCAACATAGGCCTAGTCTGAGCTAATGTAACAGCTGAAGTTTAGCTAAGGCAATATTTCATGGCCATACAACCTAATGTACTGATGGAGACACTACAGGTGAACACAGTAACATTTGTGTCTAATAACGTCATCACAATCGCCACATTGATATACAAATTAGGTGTTAACTAATTAAAATGCATCAATTTGTACACATTTGACAAGTTGAATGGGATAAAGAAAATAAGAAAGTAACTAAGGTATATCACCACAGAACTTCCTCAGTTAATGACTTATATCAAGAGTTGGCCATTTTCCTCTAAAATTTGCTTTGTAAATATGCAGATTAGCTTGTTGTGGTTAACATACAATAAACCTACACATGTAAATGGCTATTAGGCTTAAAAACAACACCATCTAAAGGTGTTTTTGTGAAGTTTTATTTCCATTGGAGTAAAAGAAGACATGGAAGCAAAATAGACCAAAATCTCAAAATTGACCACTCCATGAAAAAAGTGCCTTAAAGAGTAACTTCATAGTTTTGATGGTCAGCTCCTCATCTAATAACTCTCCATTCTAGCAGTTTGTTGTATGCTGATAGATCCTTACATAATACAGACAGCCCTCCCTCAAATGTGAAACTAAGTCCATGTCACCATCAGTAAATGTGTGTGTGTGTATCTGTGTGTGTGCGTGTGCGCGCGCATGTGCATGGTAAATGTAATATAATAGCAACAATAATAAAGTATTTGATCAATACATTCATGTATTCAGGCAATTCAGTATTCTTTAGCTTGGCTGTGTGAAGCTGAAGGTTGCTTGTGAGACAAAAAGTAAAAGTATTTAGATAACATTTATTTTAAGTATGCCTGCAGCCCAATGCCAGTTTAGTGTGAAGATTTATGTGTTATGTTATGTTAAGTGTTATGTATTCCACTAACTCCAAAAGAATTGAAACGATTTATTGTCTTGTGAAAAATAAACAAATTGTTAATGAAACTATGTCATAAATATATACTTGAAACTAGTAGCATTGAAAACATGCACATTGTGGCATAGTTCATGTTGCTGTCACCTGCTCCTGTGATAAACCTAGTGAAAACTAAAGAAGACTGTGGTCTCTATGCGAACTGATTATTTTGTAGAAAAGCAAAAGTATTGTTGAGTTAATATATTTGTCTTGTTCCCATTTGTTGTTTAACATTTCTTGTTGTTTTCACAAAACTTTTCACAAATAATCTCAGAAAGTGGTGGGTACATGACACCTGTGACCCTCCCTCCCTGCTCCCTCCCTACAGGTTGAGCTACTTCAAGCTTACCGCTTCACCTCCACTCTCCTCCTGCTCGCCGTCACAATGACTCTGTCACTTTGCTTCGCTGTCACAGTGGCCACAGCTCTCCTTTATTCCTGACTGTGACTGTACAGTGTTGGGTACTGCAGCTGATGTTAAAACTTCTGCAGTCCCATATCGGTTATTTTGGCACATTTAGCGGCATCTATCTGATGATTTTAATTTTTTTTGGCCCACAACACACAAACAGAGGGCATAGGGGGAGGGATTGGGGGCTAGTAAGAGATGTGATTGGGGCAGCCCAGTATCAGTATAGCAAGTGAACCAATGGGCCACTGTCCATGCTCTCTGGGCCACTACATCGGCCCATTCTTTTTAATAGTTACATAAATAAATAATTTACTGGGTAAATGGGTGTGTCGGCCCACCGGGTATTTGCTTGATAAGCCAAATTACCAGTCTACCCTTGGTTACCACATCGTGAAGTTACGTTTTTCGGGACGTACACGTCAGGCTGCGACATAGATTTGACCCAGAAGTATAAGGTGGCCTTGTGCTTGGTGCACAGGAAAAAATATGAAGAAAGTAGTGTGTTCATGTAGAATCCTGCTACTCAGAGTAAGAAACTGATGTTTTCAGGGTATTTACAGTAAAAGTAATTAACATCCAACCTTAATCTAACTTTTGAAAAAGAAGCTTAAAATGTGAAGTAATGGACTAAGCTTATTTGTGTTTATTGCACAAAACAAATTAATATAATAAGAAAATACAAGCACTACTATAACAATAAAGGTAACAGTGTGGTTAAAGTGGATTAGTGAATGTTGACTGAATGCCCTGCTGCATTATAATCTTATCTCTTTCTGGTTATTAAGGCAGACTGCTGCAGAGAGCTTTTTACTAAAACACTAGCATATCTCACACTGACTGGCTGTGAGAAGATTTCAGTGCTTCAAAAATGGGAACATTTGTGCAATCTATTGCAACAATCACTCATGGGAAAATGATAAAAGAATTCTAGTGCAATTAATATGCAACAGTAGAGTTTATTCATTATTGATAAGTACTGTACAGTCCACTAATGTAAGCTACTTGCTAGTTGATATAATGCCTTTTTATAGCCACAGGGGGAAAGTGATTTGGAAATGTTCCATTTATGACTGTATATGTAATCTCATTTATATAATGTTTCTGATCAAATCATTGTGGAGAGCAAAGTGGCTCCGCTGAATATTTTGATTATATTAACTGTATTATTTATTTGAATGCAGTGTTTTTGTACATAATAGATTTTGGAAAGAAATTTTTCTCAAATGTCTATTCCTTTGGGCGTGGTAATTCCATTAGTAAGGAGATTAACTTTGTGTTTGGAAGTAATATGACGTGATCTACAGTATACAGTATATATATATATCAGAGGCATTTACTGACTCTCTGTTTTCTCTTCACTGTGACCCACTTCTCCTGCTGAAACAGATGTTCCCTCGACTCCATTATTTACTCACCTCCCTCTTAATTAATGCCTTCAATTAGAAGGAAGTCACATCATACATCTCCTTATAGGAACATGTGGTCTATACAGTATTTCAGTCTTATGATAGGGTCGGTAATATTAAAACACAGTTTTATGTGTTTAAGAGGCAGGTTCAGCAGATTCTAAAGCTGTAATTAGGGATGAAGAGAGGCGAGTGATGTTTTGAAGGAGGCAAGCAATTAGAGGTAAATAGTCCTCTTATTCTTTGCTAGGCCTGACTTTCTATCTGCGTTACACACAATAAGATCAACACAGACACTCAGAGGAGAACATGAGAATATATATTCCAGAAATACAGTCGACAACTTTCAATATGATTTTGCCTTACAGTGGATCTCCCCCTTATTTCTCTCCATCTCCTTCTTTGTGTTGCTGCGTTTGTTTTCACTCGTCTCTCCACACACTCACACACACATTTACACACACATTTATAGACTTTGATCTATTAGTCAACACCATATCCCAGGGTTCCATCTGTCCCTGTTTTGCTCTCATCCTCCATGCTGTCCCCCAAATTTGTCGGCTTATATTTAATGAGGGAGTGTCAGTTGAATTATTCAGCTGTCATTTGTTGCTTTTATAAAGAAAATGGATGTCAGAGAGGCTTTTCTCTTTACACCACAGCACGCAGTGTTTTCTATTCTCTGCTGCATTGCTGCAAGATACAAGAGGTTTTTATGAGGCTTTAGTTATTCAGTATACATGTTAGTTACGTGGTGGAATAAAGAGGAATATATTTCAGTAGATGGCTTTTATGTGGTGTAAGACCCTGTGGTTGCCACATTGGAAGTCATCATTTCTTAAAAAAACATTTTGGACAACTGATTGAATGCTAATATGCACAATATAACATACATACACACTTGCTTTTGTACTGCTTTTTAGAGATAATCAGTTTTCCCTTTACATAATATAATTTGTTGATCAGCAAAGTATAATCTGATTTACCTGATTATGTTGGAATAAATGTAATGCTAGTAATATCTAATAATTCCTCGTACAAGCCCTCAAAAAAATATAACCTCTGTCACTGAGGGGTAGAGAGGACTCTAATGTTGCATGACCACAAGAGGCCATTTGTCAGGAAAAGTTTAAGCATTTAAATAAATGAGGACAGTCACCAACATTAACAATGATTTATTTGGCTTTAGGGTTAAGAACTGTCATTATGTCTTGTTCTCCAACTAACAAAGCCAATGCTTAATTAAACTGATCTGACATTTCCCAAGTGACTACTTGTGGTCAGGCCGAGACCACATTCAAGTTAATGTAGAAATGCAGTACCACTGGCCACTAGATGCTGACTTAAAAAAATGGGATGTTTATTTCATAATATCTATTTTACCTCCTCTAATGTGTGTTTTGGTGGCTATGGAGAACCACTTCTCCAATATAAAAGTCATATTTTGGATCATGTGCATGTGTCTCAGTCTATATCACATTACCACATTCAACAATGGTGGTTACCACTTGCTCATCCATCCACCCAGGCTCAGTAGTCTTCGCACACATCATGAGCTTACAGTGTCACAGTAAACTGCATTTGGAAACAATTCTATCGTATAACATTATTTTCCTCTATTCATATGGTGATGATGACACAGATAAAAGATGTCTTATCACTCTCATCAGGGGTTTTCAAAAAAAAGATCTGTCCTAAGGCATTCATTTGTTTCTGACTTTGGGAAAGATATTAAACATCCCCAACACTACTGTGTCTTTGAACCCAAATCACACACATTTAGTCTATGTAGTCAATCTATATGATCTCCTTTTCACAACTAATGTAATAATTAATGTAAATTTTTCACTTCCATTTACTGAGCCTCTCCTGAAACAGTTTTGGTCCCCCCTGGGGATCAGGCCCGCCTCCCACTTTGAAAACCTCTGACTTACATCATTTGTATGGAATGATAAAGTTCAATGTTTGAGTTACGTAACAAGATTAGCTTTTAAAAAATGTATCTGCATTCAAATCGTCGTGAGATGATAGCCAACAGGTTTTTAGATTGCTAATCAGACTGTGAACAATGACTGGTGCAAGGAAGACAAAGTCTTGGCTCAATATCCATTAAGCCACAGAACATTGGCCATTGCCCCAGCGGCTAAATCGTCATCAGACGATAGCCAGTGGGTTCCGAGATTGACCTTTAACTTGTGTCCATAGTTGTGCATCTTCCGCTACGTTAGTACTATTACTGTAGTTATGGTAATGTTGGTAGGTCCATCACTTTGGTTCAAACTGAAATATCTCAACAATTTCATGAACTATTGAGCTTTATTATTACTACTGATTGTTCTGACATGACTTTTCTTACAGACACTCATCATCCACTCATCATTTATTTTGAATGAAATCTTTCAATACCTTGGATGGATTGTCATGAAACTTACCAACATTTATGTTCCCCTAAGATGAAATGTAATAGCTTAAGTGATTCTCTGACTTTTCATCTAGTGGCATTATCAGGTAAAATTTCAGTTTTTACAATGTTTTGATTTATGACAAAATACCTGCAAAACTAATGGCGTAACCTGCAGCCTCAGCTTTGCTTTTTGTTTAGTGCTAATAGCAAATGTTAGCGTGCTAGCACAGCACATTAAGATGGTGCAAATGGTAAACAGTCCATCTGCTAAGCATGAGCTGTTAGCATTGTTAATGTTAGTATACCACTTTAGTACAGCCTCTTTGAGCTCCTGACACGACTGTGGACGTGGTCCTGTTTTACTGTTCTTCTTGAGAATATTGTGTGGTTCAGTATCTCAAAATAACCAATTAACAGTCTATGGTGTTTCAGACAGTTATTGTCAGACACTTATTGTTACTGTTTTCATAAAGGCTGAAGCTAATGCACTGTAGAAAGTGGAACTGACAATTTTAGAAGAACTGTTCAGGACTGTGTAGTATAGGCAGTACAGTGCAGTAATCCCGCTGTGCTCTCAGCTAAACAGCAGTACAACAAAAAAGGGCATCCGCAACCACTGCTGTAGCTTTCAATAGATTTTACTATAGTAACGTGTTGATGTGTCTCAATTTCCTTAGATACCTCAAGTTGCTTTTACTCTAGTCAATGATTGTAAAGTGCATTGTGATCCGTTGTTTTGACAGAGTAAAAACGCTTTTTCCAGACACGGGGTCACCCCTCATGATTATATTTGTGAGGTACAGTTAGTTATACAGAAGGTGGACTGGTGCCAGGGCAAATTGGATTAAGTCTCCCAATGTTCCCTCAAGTGTTTTATTATCCCTGAGCTGGAGGCATAATGTGATTACTTGGTGATGCCCTTTGTTCAGCACACTATTATCCTGATGCTGTGTCCATGAGTTCATTAACGGCACATTATGACTTGTTATACACAAGCACGCTGCAGAGGCCGCTGAGCTCGTACAGTATGAGTCATTCATGTTGCGTTCAGGCTGGATAGGCTCCCACTGTACGTGGGCTGAAAGTAAAGTTTCAGTTTAAACAAGTGCACTGTAATTGAATAATGGACTGTATGTATATTATATTACATAAGCATTAAGTGGGTTTAAGTGATGACAGTCATCAATTCCTCCCTCATCTTACATTATAAGCTAAAAGAAAAATTTTGTAACACAGTCCCTGACTGCCTACTTAGGGCATGACTCACAACTTGTGAAAAGAGGATGACTAAATGTGAATAATGTGACGATGATTTTGACAGAATAATGTAACTAAGGTCCATTTAATAGCTTTCCTCCTCAGAGCTTTCAGCTACATCTTATTGTCTTCATCAGTGGTTGGACTTCTCTCTCTGCTAATAACTCCCTCAAGACCATCATTTCCTGCCAGTCCTCACTCTGTTTCCATCCAGAACAGCTGGGTGCGTCATCTTTTTTTAATGAGTCTGCCAAACCCTCCCAGAGTTCCACATTTTTATTACAATACAGGTAGACTGGTTGTGATGAGCAACATCATGTGAAAGAGAGTGTTTGGGTTCCATTGTATTTTATTGTGTTCCCAGAAACAGAAATGTTATTTAAAAATCCAAATTTTTGGGGGGGGGGATTATTACCAGGATCATGTTAATGTTGCAGCATACATTTAAGAGGCAACAATCTTGTTCCCAGATTGTCCTTACCTCCTCCTTACCTTGACCTCTGTGGATCTGCTAGTTCTGAAAGCAAACTGGTGAGGGTCCTGGTGAACATCCGAGTCTAAAAAGTGAAGCCAATGTGGAAGTGCTATAAACTTGTATTCTTTCTAACGGACAGCAGGTGGCCTCTCTACTGGTTGTTGCATCAGACTTCATGGCAAAATGAACCTACTTCTCAGCTGATTTTTACCTCAGCAAACACTTTCCTAATGAAAGGAAACCACGGCAACCTGTCAATCAATGCACTATGTACATTTGACCAGCGCTGTTGAAAACATTTTCCGGTAATTAAATTCAGTTTTAAGCCTGTTTTCAGCTTGCTATTAAAATCACACTTAACAAGAATTATGGATGCACCTAGCTAATGAAGCCAGCTAACCCCACCAAAAACCACGATGGCAACGTCCAAAATGCCAAACTTGACGCTTCAAAACGGTAGTCCACAAAGAAATGTGGGGCTGTGAGGAATGTGCTTCTTTTATACAGCCTATGGGTCCAGACTGGCTGGAATGATGTCTTTAATGTTAGATGTCACTGATGATCCTCAAGACTAATGTGGTTCTCCTGGGAGGAGCATGTTCTTGTCTGTGCACTCAAAACAGCCGGAGAAGCAGCGATATATGGTCTGATTGACCAAAATGAGGATCAGGGAGGACTTGGTCTTTACATTGAAAACACATAGACTATTGACAGTTGTTTACACACTTGCCTACTTACTTTGTGTTTGTTTTGTGGATTAAAAAGTGTACACTAGGGCCCAGATCGAGGTTGAAACATCCCTGGCGGACTGAATATCTATAAAAGCTTGGAAAAGAAACTAATTGTAGAAGCCTATTTATACAATTCCAGTCTAACTACCTTCCAGTATAATACCAAAAACTCAGGCAAGGTTTGGAATGTTAATTTACTCATAAAATCATCACCCTCTTCCAAACAACACTACAACCCCATCACTGGTAATTTGCCAGCACGTACAGCTACACTGTGAAAACAGGGACCTGAATATCCTGAAGTTTGGTTTGGATATTAACATAATGTGAAAAGTACTGTTAACTGACACGTCACCACAGACTGCCTGAGCAGCTTTTCTCAGGAGAATTGTGGATTCATCTCCCAGCTGAGATAGGAGGCAGACAATACAATCTATGGAGGGCCATGTGAAGACAAGAAGCCGCCTTCCTTTTAACGCCTGAATGAAAAAGCTGATAGAATCAACGTTTCCCCCCTGACGTGCTGTCAGCGAAAGGAGACAAGCTGACAATTATCAGGCCTATCTGTATTGTAATCACTAAGCTCTACATTGTCCTTTTGGCTTTTTCCATATTTCTTTCTTTTGATATGCGCTCACACGCTATGCAAAGCAGACTTCCAAGGCTGTTTCTTATGATACATGCTATGTTGTCAGTGATGCAATATTTGTCTCTTCCTGCATTACACTTGTCATAGACAGTGCTTGAACAGAGGTCAAGATCACCTATGGAGTCCCTTAGTCAACATTCTGAACTTCACCAAAGTGAAGTTTTTTTTCACTTGGAAATTCATGCAAGTTTGAAGTGCAAACAAGCCCCTGAACTGAGCAACTAATAACCCTTTCATCCCAAATTGCAAGTGAAAATAGCTTCAGATGTAAAATAAATCCATAAAGGCAGGCACTCCTGTGCCCTGAAGCCCTTTCATAATAGGAGCATTTTATTATCTGATCTGAAATTGGAAAACTCTCTCTCTTTGCTGTCTCACTGGCTGACGAATGGTACACAATGTGGAAACAACAATGGCTGCCACTCTGAATGGATAAACTCTGTGCAAATCCTTTATGCCACTTTTGAAATTATCCTGCATAATGTGGGGTACTGCTGTTGCAAAGTGTTAGTGAGTTTGGGGCAATTTTGTGAATGGCAGTGACTGCAAATGCATATTATGTAAATAGCGAAATTTACATATGATTTACATATACATGGCTGTGACAGGCAGAGAGAAGCTCTGTTTATGACCAGCTTTCAACTCATTTTATATAGTTAGTAAACAGTATGACTTTCTGATGTGGTCACTTCCGTTGTTCTGTTCGTCTCTTCACTCCTGTAGGGAATCAGAATGAAATATATAAATGTGTTGGTCAAGTATCTTCAAGCACGGAATTACAATTATAATATGAGGACTTTGACTCTGGTTTTCTCAACCTCTCAATACCCCTACACACCAGTGCCAAGAACAAATGTAAATGTAAATGCTCCGTGTTTGTATAGCGACCTTCTGATTAACAGGCAACCTGCTCTACCTGCTGAGCCACAGTCGCCCAAATGTAAAAAAACACACACATAACTAGTGTGCGTACAACAGTGTATAGAGTAATAAAACACAGATGGTATAATAAGAAATAACCGTCCTTAACTTTGGAACCAGCAGCTTGATCTACTTAATAGCTTTTTCCAGAGCTTTTAACTGGATCTGACAGTCATCCTCTGCAGATGGACTTTGCAGAGTTTTCAGTTTATTAGGTTGCAATGTCCTTCACATCCCACGTATTCTGGGGATGTGCGACCAAGAATGCAACTTTCACTGACTCAATTTTTACTCGTTTACGTGTCGTTTTAGAGTGTTAGAGTGCAAAGTGTGCCTCTGTCCTTCCTCATTTTACATGTATTTCAAGTAATAAACTTTTTTTCAAATAAATGTCTGTTAAGTCACTATCTGTCACCAAATGAAGTGACACGATGGTGACTAAGCCTATGGCCCTCTGATGAAAGCCCTTGAATTTAAACTAGTACAAACTGGGACTGCAGCTGAATAAAAAAAAATGACATCCTATGTCTTTTCTTAAGCACTTTTCCTTCAAGTTGATGGAAAACATCATGAGGTTGAGGAAAGATGTGCACGAGAATTCATAAGGACTTAGAAAAAGGCAATCGAGGTGCTAAGACAATCCGACGGCACTAAGGCTTAGGTTACATAATTATGCGATTGTGGATGTGATTGACGTGACTTCCTCTCATTATTAAACATTATAAACATACTAGGGACATCCCTAAAACATACAGCTGACATTCAGCTGGTAGAAATGCCATGGAATCAAAGGGAATCTAAGAGTAACAAATTAAATTCAATATAAAAATTCAATAAAAGTTAATATATCTTAATCAGGGGCCACAAAAGATTCTTCATTTTTTGTTTTGTTTTTTTTTAGTTTGTTTTGGGTTAATATAATAAATATATAATAAAATATCAAAGCTTGGGAAGGACTTTTCTTATGTCTTATGTATGTGTAATTACCAACTACAAGTAAAGGATTTGTCCTGTAACTCAAAGGTTCATTACATTTTGATTTGAATTAAGTAATAATTTATTGATTGTTAGAGAATGTCCAGTTTTGTCATTAACAAACTTCTCTATGTCCATCCAAAACAC
>JAPMOB010232820.1:0-10914 GCA_029875015.1 Lepomis gibbosus
CAGAGGGGGCGTGGGGAGGGGGGACAATCGTACTCGGGCCCGGTTCATGGCAACCGTGCCTAGTGTGAGTACACCCTTAACGGCTATAAACCACGATGAAGGCTTCTTGTACCTTGAGCTCCAAGGTCTTGGTGGGTGTTGAGATGGTGGCACCCTGAGTATGCTTCTGAACGTGATCATGGTCCTGACTTTCATGCTGCTCCAGCTCCTGATCTGTGTACTCGTCCTGGTCTTGGTCATGATAGGGGTACTGATCGTGGTCCAGGTCCAGGCTACCCTCTTGGTCAAGGTCTTCTCTGGACATGAACTGTGTGCGTTCACTGGAGCTTCGCTGGGACAGCTGGTCCATACTGTCACCTAGAGCTGAGGCTAGTGAAGAGCAAGGGGAAAGAACCATCAACAATAATTGTAATAATCACTTTTATTGGCCACATACAATTTATACACAGTCCCATCCTAATTAGGAGCAGTGAACAGCCATTGTCCAGGGAGCAGACAGGGGTTTGCTCAAGGGCAGCTTCAGCAGCTGCACTTGAACTGGTTACTGTCCGTTTCCCAAGTCAAGTCCCCCCACCAATGCCACCCCCATCAACTGGGCTCCAGTGTTCCAGCTTTTCAATATCACTGTATTAACAGAGTCATACAGTTTATCTCAAAGGGCTGCACTCTATCGCAAAATGAAACGTTAATAACTGCCTTAATTTCTGTTTTGGCCAGGAATATCAGGCAATAATAACACTCCCTTCAGGGCCATAAGACAAAGTCAGTGAGCCCAAATGAATAAATAAACTTGCACTGTTGCTGAAATATTTAAACTGTGAGAGGTGAAGTTTGTTTTCATACATACATTATTGCTATCCATCCCTCAATCTATTTCTAAACGTGACAGGCTATAGCTAAGTTATTGCCTTACAACATAATCCAGGAAATACAAGTGAACCCCTGTGTGGACAGTGTAAATGGCCTTGGTTCTCACCTCCATCAATGCTTCGGGGCAGCAAGTACCTCTTGCTAACGGACCGATCGAACTGTGGAGCAGGCCTGTCAATCAGTGCACTGGCCTGTCTGGTCTGAGCTTGGGTCCGCCCACTGTAGCGGAACTTAGAGCCGATCACCAAGAAGCCCTTGGGAGGCGGCTCTGGGGAAACCAACCTGCAGAAATGATCCGTTTCTGTAAATCTACCAAAAATTCTCCACATAATGCACCTTGATGACATCTTTTACTTAAAGCTCACATACAATGGGTGAACAGGCAGGGTGCACGCCGATAGGTCATCATCATTCGTTCTGACCATGAAATAATTTCAACAAATATAACAGAAATGCTTCTGCCTACCCCCGATTTTATTACACAGTTTAAAATTTGATTATTTCCTAATCATTTCCTGTAAATTTCCTGAAGAGAACAACACTGTGGGAATTTGGTACTAATTATAGGGAAAATAAAGACAAAGTTAGTTTGCTGAGTTTATAAGAAGGTGTTAAATATAGTTAGATATTTTTTAAAAAGTTCATTGCATTCTTACCAAGAGGCAGATGAGAAAAGAGCAATACCACACCCGCCTGTATGGTAAATTCAAAGCTACCAACACCAGCATTTTTATAGCACAAAGACTGGAAATAGTTAGCCTGGCTCTGTCCAAAGGCAACAATATCACCTAACCAGCACTTAAAACTAAACCCTTCCTTGAGTCGTCATTACCCCAAGGTTGGCAGTGAAGTGGTTGCCTGGCTCCGTAAAACACTGACATGTAAATGTTATACTTTTACACTTTGGTATCTGTACAAATTATACTGATATTATGTGTTAATTTGTGAGATTTAGAGGTGCTGGTGGTAGGCATATTTTGTTACCTCCAGAAAGAGCCAGGTTGGCTAGATGTTGTTAGATGACCCTGTTTCTAGTCATAAGTTAAGCAAACAGTCTTCTGATTGTAGCTTCAGATTTAGCATGAGTGGTATCGATCTTTTCATCTACTATAAGTTGAATGGAAAAACTGATAAGTGATGTTAATTTAAACCCAAGTAAAACAATCAAGTTATTATTGGGAACTTTATAATGGTATGCTTGCCTGTAGACAAATTTCACATTTTTACAAGTTCAGCTGACCTGCTATGCAGTGATTAAAAGGCTCTCTAGGTTACAATAGCAATTAATTATAATTGATTAATTAGAAGTGAACAAACTGATCACTCTCTTCTTTGTCCCTATAATTAGTAGCTTATAATTGCAGTATCCTCTTCAGGAACCTTCCTATGAATTTATAGTTACACATCAGTTCCTTTCAAGGAAATTATACAGAACTATGGGACTTGGGCAAGAAAAGCGTTAGGGAATCATCACAGTTAAGTTTCACTAAAAGGACAGCTCTGTTGTGTTAACACTTCATGCAAGGTGCAATGACTGCAGTGCAGAAGAAGTGTGTGTGTCTGTGAATCTGTGAATATAAAGTCCTACCTGAAGAAGGTGTGGTGCTCAATGCAGACCTTCCACAATCGCTTCGAGGCCCGGTGATTGGGCAGCTTGAAGCCTATGGTGCTCTCAAACTGTTCATACTGAGCAGTGAGGTAGAGGAGTGGAGGTGATGGTGGAGGAGGAAGAGGAGGAAGGAAGGTGAAGAAGAAAAGGAGAGTGAAGGGAGCAAGTGCGGGGAAAGATGGAGGGATGGTGGCAGGGTGAATTGTGTTTACTCCGCAGCAATGGAAAAAATCAATGTTGTTTTTCTGTTTACTCGTAGAAATAAATTCTTGCGTCTCCCACTGCCATGTCAGGTAGATTTTCCATCTCTAACCAACCTACAAATTAGCCTTTCGTGCGCTCACTCCATCAGATGTGCAGTGGTGTGAACAAAAGAAGATGCTTTCAAATCAATAGGTTATTAGCAATATAACAGGTCTTTAAACATTAGGAGTACTCCATTCACAAGAGGAAGCCAAATTCTGTCCCCCACAAAAAAAATCTGTGGGGACAGTTTAGAATAAAAAGGCTTTAAAACACAATGACAACCCTCCAGGCAAATTTGAAGTGACAGCTAACTTAAGAGGATAGATCTGCAGAACAAAGTATAAGCATAGAATGGCCTTGGTATTCACTATGAAGATGTCAATGTCAGTTTAACAGTGGATATAAAGCATGCTGCAGATATCCTGAGGGCCAAAGAAAGAAGGAAAAAAACAGCAAATCATAATATTTTAGGGAGTTGAAAACCTGAGCGAGTATAATGTGGCTCTAACATTTGCAAGTAAAATCCTTGATTAAAAAGTGCAAATCCTCATGACTGGCTAATCACGCTTTAAAGTCACCATAGGGGAAGAGAGAGGAGGAGGAGAATGAAAACATGACCTATCAGACTAATCTGTAAGAACTGAATTTCTGAGGGCTATAAATAATGTCTGAAAAAAATAGTCCTCTTCAGTTGTCTCGTGGTTTACTACAGACAAATCTCAGAAGTAACACTTTTATCAAACCATGAAATGATTATTTATGCTGCTTGGGACGAGTCAAGGGAGACAATGATGTCATTTTAACAAGTGTGAAACCATGAAATAGAAATGTGGAGTTAGCTCTTTACCAAATGATCCTTCATTCCCCTTGCCTCGGCTGTGCCAGAGTGACTGTCATGAGCTAGTGGAACTGTGCATGCAATTATTGCGCAGTGAACTCCTGAGTCAAGCAAGATGCAAAAGACAATATAATGACAGCTTTTATTTACCTCTCCTGGGCGGATCTTGATGTAGAAGTTGCTTCTCTTATAGGAGATCTTGAGGATTTTTGGCCAGGCAAACCGGTTGATCCTTAGACGGTCTCTGTAGATGAGCAGACCGTTGGCACTCACCCCAAGCATTATGTCAATTCCTTCTGAATCCTGGTGAACACAAGCATAGGGCATCAAAAAAACACAGACAAAAGTGCGTTGACAGATTGAAAGTCTGTGAGTACTGCAGTTTCATCTCTATACCTTAGCATGATGCAGGTCCACTCCATACATTGAGAGTTTCTTGGCATTTTCTAGAAAGTTCACCTCTGCCTCTGCTGGACTCATTCCCCTACGACACAAATACAACAAGATTCATCACTTCTTTCATATTCATTCATATTCAGAAATCAAAAATACCAGTATTTTACATAATCACCATGGCATTCAATTTAATGAATGTAGTCATATTGTTTCTGACCTGTAGTTATGATGTAGTTCCATTACCCTCTCCTCCAGCTCACGTGTCTGGTTGGGCGCAAAACGGAAGTCACTGACGTAGTCGGGACCATGTTCCTCGGGTTCATAGTCTCCCAGTTCAGCCTGGACAGTGTAGGAGCCCAGAAGGGCGTGGGTGACAAACGAGCAGGGCAGACGACCGGAAAGGATATCATCCCTCAGCTGCAGGCACAGGTAGTACCTAAAGAATTGCAGGAGGTGGAGGCAGAAATGCTGCTGACACCATCTTGTCTTTAAGAGTTAGGTGTTTACATTATCAGGAAACATCGGGAAGAAGCACTGTTGGACTTCTTGACCTAAGTTTTTAACTATGCTAGCGGTGTGACTCTAGGGACAGCAATGTATGTGTATATATCAGCCAGTCCACCAGTTTGATCCAGACTGAAATAGCTCAACAACTATTGGATGGATTACAGATACATGCAGAGGGGGGTGTGCTGGGTGCTTGAGCACCTGCCCTTTTGCCCTTTGATGCCCAAAGTGCCCTTTTTTTCGATGCAAAATTTTTCATATTTATTTTTAAATTTGTAAAAGCCCTTTTGTGAAGGCCTGCCCAATCAAACTATTATTAAAATGAATGAATAATAATTTTGCAGTAAACAAAATGACCCACATGATGACCTTTCACCTGATGACCTCATCTGTGCCGAGCCCTACCATTCAGCAGCACTGCCTACAGGACACCTTCCATTCCGCCAGTAAGTGGGGTTTGCCTCAATGTGCTTGTTATGGGTTAGAGGATGTTTTTTACAGGAAAGATAGCATGCACAGTTGTTTTGCTGTGTGTTGCCTGTTGAAGTAATGTTAGCTGCCGCCTAACACTGTGCCGACAGCTAACGTTGCTTCTACAGATAAACAAAGGTGCTCTGTTCACTTCCTTGAGGGAGAAAAGTTTCATGGGCGTCGAGAGGTGCGGTCTTTTTTTATGTAATTTGACTAAAAACCATAACAATAATAAAATACCATAAAAATAATGAAAGTCATAAAATAAATATAACATTGGTAAAACAAGCTTACTGATACTTATTCCTCCGACTTATAGCCTACTTATCAGCCCATTTTAAAATTATCATTAAATTCAGAACAGTATTGGAATGGATTTACATTTTAATAGCAACAGTAGTGTTTACAACAGCAAAACTACTATAAAAATGCAATAACAATATTCCTGACATCAAAGAAATGGCCAAAAAGGTATGAAATGTTAATGTGAACGAATAATGCCCGTTTATTTATTTACATTTACGATTAGACATAAGTCAATAAAAATCCAAATATATCTCAGATTCACAATGCAAGTTATAAAATCATTATAACAATATTGCATAGACACACAAGCCACACAACACATACACCTCTAGATTTGTCGGTCTCACTCTTACCCCTGCCATGGCCACCCTCATCCTTTCACGCATTAATGTTTCCTTCTCAGATTATTTCCCACACTTTGTTGAATCTGGTATCTTATTTTCTCTACCTGCAGCTCTTGGTGTGCAGCAGTCAGAACACAAGGCTACAATAAACTATTTTTGTTCATGAAGTTACCTGTTATTCTGTTATTAGGAAAAACACAACTGTGTATATGTGGGTAAGTCATAATCTTTTACCTAATTTTTATATTTATTTTATTCATGTCATCAGCGCAGTGTCACATCTGTCTGCACAACAACGCGCGTGTCAGATCTCTCTGCCGTGCCGTGGCTGCCTAAAGCTACACTTTCCCTGTCCTCGTGACTGTAACTCCACTGACCACAAGAAAAAAAAAAGGGGAAAAGAGCATGACGAGTGTTACTTTGTAGCTATAACAACACTGTTGACACAATGTACAGATAACCTGCAACGCCTGCTGGAGCAAGAGAACTATACAACGATCAGTATTTAATGTATTTAATGAGCTTAGCATTTAGCTCAAAGCACTGTAGACTCTTAACATTTTTAAAAACTGGAATTCTTCTTTCTTACTTACTGTTTTTTTCCCCCACAAACAAACTCAAGTAATACAGATGGGTTTAGCGGCCATCTTCAAGCTTCGGTCAGTATCCACTGAAATTGAGGGGGATAATGCAGGACTTTGGACATAGGCCCATGCTTTGCATAACCTACAGTAAAAGGCAGTTCATTCACTACTAGTGCTATTTGTTGAGGTTTTAAGATTTTAGTCATGGAGAGTACCACTGCCAGTCCAACATAATTGTGGAAGATATTCATTTATTCAAAAACATGTTATTGCATTTAGACTTACCTGGTGATATCTTCAATGAGCACAGACGGGTCTGGAGGGTAGAACTTGACAGAAAATCCGAAGGTCCAAGAACCAACTGCGGACAAACCCCCAGCAAGGTTGTTTTGTAAAGGACTGTCAGTTCATTTAAATGCTGTATGTGTGTGGATTTGTTGGACTGTGTGTGTGTGTGTGTGTGTGTGTGTGTATCTGTTGCACTTACCTCGAATTTGCTTCTTAATCTCCTTGGATGGATCCAACCAATTCTGATAAAGAAAGAAAGAAAGACAATCCCCTTTGAGAAATCAACCTCAGCAAAATCATCCATATTCACATTTATAAGACCCTCTTTAAGAACTTTAACTCTCTGGCTCTTCATCCCTTTTAAAATCTATTCCCTATTTGAAAGCCAAATAGATTCATGATGAAAGAAAATGGATGAAGGCTTTTATAAACACTGAAAACATCAATATACAATATAAATGCCAGCTGAATCCAGCTCTCTTCTCTTAATGTCACTAGAGCTTTCATGGTGCACTATAGACCCCGTACACCATTTTTTAAAAGGCCATACTGTCTAATCACATTTTAAAAAGGTAAAGGCCATGTAAGCCAGTCTCAGGCTTAAGCACGGCTAAAAGGGCAACCAGGGACTCATTGCTTTATAACACCTGGAAAAACAGTCTCGTTTAGTGGGCTGGTTAGCTGACAGGTAAGTTGACATTTGCCCTGAAATCAATGACAAAATCCGACAAAAAAAGTAAATCAAAAGCATGTATAAATACACACACTAAATTCATTGACAAAATCGATGTCCTATGTTTGATTTAACTGCAGCTGCATTTGGCTCCAGCCATACAGAGGTTCAGTTACAGATCTGACTATATGGCTAAAAATATCTATAGGCTAGTGTCCCTGAGTAAGACATCTTAATGCACATGTGTGTTTTTGTTTCTGTGTCTGACCTTGGAGTTGTCCGTGTCCTGGAAAGATAGGCCAAAGTAGTCCCTCTCCAGCAGGTTCAGATGGCCACACACCATGTCCAGCAGGGTCTGGCCCTTGGCAAATTTCTGTTATACACACACGAACACACAAGCATGCATGCATCAAACCATATAAGAACACACAGCAAACAGGCAGGTCCAGGTTGTATGAACATCATGTACTGTAAAAGATATTAAGAGAACATAGTGCAATGATACAGTTCAGTAAAGATGTGTATGACTGGGGATGTTTGTTTGCCTTGTGCTTAAGATCCATACCAAATTAATGCAACGCCCCTGGTTCAATTTCCTTTGTTGCATGTCACACCCTTCTTTCTCTCCCCATATTTCCTATCTATATCTATACTATCAACTTGCATAAATGCAAAATGTTATATAAAAAGACTTATAAAACTGTTTGCAATGGGATCTTAATGATTCTGGATGGTTATCTAGTAAAATAACTGGTTATTATTTACTACATATTATTATACTTCTACATATTTCAAACAAAGGAGTCAAACAACATCAGTGACATAAAACTCCACCCCAACTATGGTCTGAGAGATGCTTCTAGTCTGTTCCATCCCCTGTTGAGTAGGAGGAGCTACACTCTGTATGTCTATATAAGGGGAGGAATTGCATTTTCGCATTAGCGGCGTCTCAACAGACCACACCTATTTTCTACCCAGCCCTTCAGCGCTAAGAACAAGCCCTCTGTGGGTTGCACAGTCTGCCTTGGCAAAATGCTATTTCCACACATACACACACATGCACACAGACACACAGACACGGGAACACACACGCCAGATTCATCTCCTAGGGAAACCTGGCTCCTATGGCGACAAAGCAACCAAGCAGCTGTTACCATGGAAACAGAAGTAATAGGTCCCTTCTGTGTGTGCATGTGCCCTCTCACTTTATCCATCTTCGGTTACTACAAGGCCACCACAAAGCTTTGTTTGGCTCTTGTAAGAAAAAAAAGACTAACAAATTTTGAGAAAGGCTAATTGACTAATTATAAAGGAATCTGTCTCTCAATCAGTTAAATAATAATTTATATCATGCAGTACTGAAGCTGGCACAGGCAAATTAGTCAGAGAATAATGCCAATTAACAGAGAGAGGCTACAGTCACATTTTGTGGGGAGCGGCACATATATTCGATTTTCCAACAAAATGAAATTGCAACACACATCTCAGGTGCCCCCCCCAAGCATGGCAACCGATTCAGGAGCTGCTGATGAGATTTAGTTGTCGCTCCAATTGGCTCCAATCACATTTCTGTAACTAGTTCTGTGGGCTGATTGTGTTAGCAGCCATTTGGCGTAATCCTAGAAATCCATTTTGGTGATCACCTCACCCATGCAAACAAGATGAGGAGAGATGGTGTGTGTGTGTGTGTGTGTGTGTGTGTGTGTGTGTGTGTGTGTGTGTGTCAGTGAGAAAAAGAGAGAGAGAATGAGTTAATGGCTGAACCAGGAGAAAGTAAATCTATTGAACTTAGAGACTTTGGAGGGTTAGGGTTGGTGGGAGGATGTCATGGTTTGCATATAATTAACTGTAATGTAGCAGTGTTTGAACCATCCTCAGTCTTGGGTTTGTTTGAAATACATCAATTTTAATATTCTTTTAACAAATGTAGTCATTCCAGGCATGTATTTATTTAATCATCTGCAAAAATTGCCTTTTATAAATTTGGGCCTCTGCCCCTCTAAAATCCTCTGCCCTGCCTTTGTTTAAAGCTACAGTCCTCAATCTTTATCTTTTTACCATCTTTCATTAGCCCTACTGATAAATGCCATGCAACCCGTTCTCACTCCCTGATTTGTCACATATGGACGCATGGTCAAGACAAGCGATGTCCAGATCCGATCACGAGATCGGAAATCGGGCCCGATCACGTTGTTTCAGACTCGATCGGAATCAGACGTTACCACCTGATCAGGACTCGGATATAAATGTAGATATATTCTCATAAATATGTTAAAATTTCTAAAAAAATCTAATATTAAACCAGTTTTTATCAAATTATTTTGGAAGTCAAGCTTTAGTTTATCTAGGATTTTTAAAGTCTCTGTAACTTACAGCACGATATAGACAAGCTTCTTTGGAGTGTACAGTATATTGAGAAAAGCTGCCCTTCAACCGTGCAGACTCCATCTCTGGAAAGGATACATTCTGAAAGTCTCTTGAGCAAGACACTGAACTCATTTTTAAGAGGCTCAGATCCGCAGCTAACTGTGCAAGCAGAGTGCCATGCTGGAGGCAAACATGTTAGATGGCTATTAATAAAATTGGAAGAAATGATGTGTCATGAATCTTTCGTTTTAACTTGTTAACCGCATGGTCACATGAGCCTCACATTTATGGAGCTGGTGGTTTTGTATTCGGAGGCACTCTGGACTGTAGGTTTTATCCTGTGCACATAGATTTTTTACTGTACTTTTTTACGGCATGATTGTTCGCCCAAAGAGAAAATCTATGGAAAAAGAAGTTACAGAAATGATTTGGTTTGGGTCACAGATATTACAGTTTTGCATTACAATTCAGACTACTAAGGAGCAAAAGAAACAAATTTCAACAGTGCCAGTACAGGATAGATTAAGGATAAATGCAGACAGAACCTTTTTAATTATTTCTATCACTGTGTGAATAAGGCAACTCTTATAGCTCGTGGCTGGTCAGCGTCAGCATCTGAGCCCTTAAAAAATCAGTGGCACATAACACTTTGAATTCAGGAAAAGCAGACCCCCAAACAGCCCAGCCTCTCGATTAAAGTGGAAACGCACATGGTCTTGTGGTTAACCAGTAAAACTGTGATAAAATGCACATTAGGATTTCATGGGTTGGACCTGCATAAAAAATTCTGTTCAGCCAAAGTTTAAGTAGTTAAAATACAAGTATGGTCTGCTCAGGATTTTAATGTAAAAGCCAGATGTTTCATTCAAGGTTGTTTTTGAAAAAGGAATAGCTAGAGTGTGTAATCTTGAAGGCAGTGAAGTACTGTAAGCAGGTGGTGGAGTTCTTTCTTTAAGAGTCTGGCTTTAGATTAAGGACTGGAAATGAAAACGCACGGAGCTCAATCAATATCTGTAATGTTGTGAGCCAAACATCAATAGGAGGCTCTGGCTGCTTCTCTGTGTTTTTATGGACATCATGACTGTAATTAAGGTACTGATTTTATTGCATTCACTGTTGTGTCTCTGCATGCCTTTTTTTCCGTTGCACGCTCATACACAATGTAAGCAGTCTTCTTTTCTCTATATTTCTCTCCACATCATCTTGTAATCTCATCTTTTCCTCCCCCTCTTTCCTTCAGCCATTCTATTTTCTCCCCGGTCAAACATAAGAGCACTCATCTGTCAACTGTATGGATTTTCTGTCAAACCCCAATACTTTTAGTGTCACTGCCCAGGTGACATGAAAAAAAATGTGTGTGTGTGTGTGTGTGTGTGTGTGTGTGTGTGTGTGTGTGTGTGTGTGTGTGTGTGTGT
>JAPMOB010232822.1:0-20983 GCA_029875015.1 Lepomis gibbosus
GCTGGCATAGGGCGAAAGGCGGGGTACACCCTGGACAGGTCGCCAGTCCATCGCAGGGCCACACGTAGACAGACAACCACACCTAAAGACAATTTGGGAAACACCAATTAGCACATGAGAACATGCAAACTTGCAAACTCCACACAGAAAGGCCGGGGCAACCGGGGTTTGAACCCACGACCTTCTTGCTGTGAGGTGACAGTGCTAACCACTGCACCACCATGCTGCAAAGTATCTGACTGTGTTGGCATTTTATCTGTTAACGGGAAAATTCTGATCTGTGTGTAGGTATGCGCTGGTGGACTTCGGCCTGGCTCAGGGCACTGCAGACACCCAGATTGAGCTGCTGAAGGTGGTGAGGCAGAGGCCATCGCACAAAGGTGGTGGGTCCACAGGGAAACAAGACACGACACAACGGAGCAAAGCACTACCTAGACTCCCCCCCAAAACCACCACTGCAGCCTCAACCTCGTTGCCTCTGCCTCCACGGCCATCCACAACTGTGCCACCTTCCTCCTCCTCTTCCACCTCGTCTTCCTCAGCTTCTCGGAAAGCACTTATCAAAAAAACACGTTCTGTCACCACCGCTGTCACCACCTCCAACTCTCGCACAAAGTACACAAAGGTGTCTGCACTAAATCAATATTTTACCTTTTACTGGTGTCTCTGAGTCTTTTCTTTGTCCAGTTAAAGCAGAATTGTAAATGAGTGTAATTAGGTTTTCACTGGGTAGCACAAGCCTCAAGTTGGTTTAGAATTTCCTGTGCGAATATGTTAAAGTATCTGTTTATCTGTTTTTCTACTGAACCAATGTGTTGCTTTTAGCTAAATTCTTCCATCCATGTTTGTTTTCTCTAGGATTTGACAGGACTACGCAAAGTGCCACGGCCTGTGTTTGGAGAGAGGAACCTGAACAGCTGCACTCCTGCTCCATCCACCACCAAACAAACTGCCATTAAGACACAGGTAGGGACGGTGGAAAGTAAAGTTTTGGAAGAATAAGAACTTACACTTGCTCTTATTATTATTAGGTATAAGAACACAGAATAATCACACCAAAGATAGACAGTAATTACTAATATTAAACGTTATTTATCCTTGAATTGTAAATATATCTATTTTGTCCCATTCCTCGAAACACTATTTGTTTTAACGCTTCCCGTGTGGTGATATGTTATGGTATTAAGGGTGTTTATTAGTATTGTAGTTTTTTTCTTTTCTTAATATTTTATTTTATTCAGCTGGTGAAGCCCGGCAAAGCAGAGGACCCAGCCAGCCGAAAGTACTCTTCAGCCAGCCGGGGCCCGCTGCCTGTCAGGACCCAGAGCAGCAGTCAGAAACCTCCAAGGACTGTGCAGCAGGGCCTCACTTGTAACTGCTACCTGACTGACCGTGTCTGTAACATCTGCATGTCCAGGTAAGAAAAGAGAGCGAAAAGACAAATGGAACCCACTTTTACTTCATTATAAATGAAATTTAGAGCTTTTTAGGACAAGATATCCATTTAATTTCGGGTTTCTCTCTTTGATTTGTGTGTCATTCCTGCTTCATGTTGCTTGTATTAATTAAGGAAGCAGCAGGTGGCTCCCAGGGCTGGAACACCAGGCTTCAGAGCACCAGAAGTCCTCACAAAGTGTCCCAAGCAAGGCACAGGTTGGTACCTGAATGACTACAGTATTTATAACCAAACAAATATGATAAATAAGACTTGGACATGCTTAATGTTAAACTCACACAGAACATGTTCATTGATCTCTCTTCCCCCACTGAACAAAATTATAAATGCAACACTTTTGTTTTTGCCCCCATTTATCATGAGCTGAACTCAAAGATCTAAGACTTTCTCTGTGTACACAAAAGGCCTGTTTCTCTCAAATATTGTTCAAAAATCTGTCAATCTGTGTTAGTGAGCACTTCTTCTTTGCCGAGATAATCCATGCACTTCACAGGTGTGGCATCTCAAGTGCAATCCCCATGCTGATCAGACAGCATGGGGATTGCACAGGTTTGCCTTAGGCTGACTACAATAAAAGGCCACTTGAAAACGTGCAGTTTCACTGTATTAGGGGGCCCTGGAAACCAGTCAGTATCTGGTGTGACCACCATTTGCCTCACACAGTGCATCACATCTCCTTCACATAGAGTTGATCGGGTTGTTGATTGTGGTCTGTGGAACGTTGGTCCACTCCTCTTCAATGGCTGTGCGAAGTTGCAGTCAGGTCGAGACCTCGATAAGGACGACAAGCATGCAGATGAGCTTCCTTGAGACGGTTCCTGACAATTTGTGCAGAAATTTTTTGTTTATGCAAACCGATTGTTGCAGCAGCTGTCCGGGTAGCTGGTCTCAGACGATCTTGGAGGTGAAGATGCTGGATGTGGAGGTTCTGGGCTGGTGTTGCACATGTTCTGTGGTTGTGAGGCCAGTGGGATGTACTGCCAAATTCTCTGAAAAGCCTTTGGTGACTGTTTATGGTAGAGAAATGAACATTCAATTCACGGGCAACAGCTCTGGTGGATATTCCTGCAGTCAGCATGCCAACTGCACACTCCCTTGAAAATAGTAACATCTGTGGCATTGTGCTGTGTGATGGACCTGCAGATTTTCGAATGGCCTTTTATTGGGGTCAGACTAAGGCAAACCTGTGCGATCCCCATGCTGTCTGATCAGCATCTTGAAATGCCACACCTGTGAAGTGCATGGATTATCTCGGCAAAGGAGAAGTGCTCACTAACACAGATTTTGACAGATTTGTGAACAATATTTGAGAGAAACAGGCCTTTTGTGTACATAGAGAAAGTCTTAGATCTTTGAGTTCAGCTCATGATGAATAGGGGCAAAAACAAAAGTGTTGCGTTTATATTTTTCATCACAAAATGGTATTTCAGGAAAAATAAATTTCCCACAACTGATTAAAAGGAGCAGTATCTATGACACTCTGTGGTGGTTTTCCTAAACTGAAGAAAGTCTAAACTGGACTCTTCCCCTCTCTGTCACAAATGTAATACTGCACCCTCCCCTGTCTTATCTAAAATGTTCTTACAGCCATAGACGTGTGGTCAGCTGGCGTGATCCTGCTCTCACTGCTCAGTGGCCGTTACCCGTTCTTCAAAGCCAGTGATGACCTGATTGCCCTTACTCAGATCATGACCATACGGGGTTCTAGAGAGACCATCCAGGCTGCCAAGGCATTTGGTGTGTATTGATACGTTTTACTTTCTCTGCTTCTGTATTATGATTAATCCAGCAGAATTGAATTCAGCCTCACTCTGATGTATAGAAAGCTCTGTGTAGATAATTAACCTGTTTTGGGGTTGAACTTCAGGTAAGGCAGTGGTGTGCAGTCGGGAGCTGCCTCGGCAGGACCTCAGGACACTGTGTGAGACGCTGAGAGGACGGAGGCTGACACCAGATGAAGTCACACCACTTCCAGAAACCAACAAGGACTCCACCGCCACCCATCGTCACAGGATCCAAGATGACACGCCTACACATCGTCCCACTGAAGGAACGTTCAAGCAACACAAAGATGGAACAGGTGATACTCCTTCTTCTCTCTCGTCCGCTCTCCCAAAACATGAACATTCAAGGAGCACAGAAACCACTGGCCTCGCTAAACAGAGCTCAGAGACAGACTGCAAGGTGGAGGAAGATGAGCGAGGCTGGGACAGAGTTCCTGATGAGGCCTACAACCTGCTGGACCGGCTACTGGATCTGGACCCTGCCACCAGGATCACAGCCGCTCAGGCCCTGCAGCACCCACTGTTCAAAGACCTGTGAATCCGGACCAGGAGGCTCAAATCAACATAATTGAACTGACAGCTTCCTAGGCTTTGGTTCAGATTGAATAAACTGGTCTGCTGCTGGTCTACAAAGACAAAAGGATGGGATACTTTGTTTTTATCTTACAAGTTGTAACCCAGCAGAGCAGTCAGGCTGCCCCCTCGTGAGAAAGTCTTCTGCTGACGTTTACATCCCTGTGTGAAGAAATCACCTGAACAAGAGAATAGACGTCTGGTTCATTTCTGTGAGGGGAAAAGTTGTCTTTCATTGTTCTCTCCATCAGACACTGTTAAATACTTCATATATTTTAAATATTAGACATTCAAAACAGGTTTGACTTCCTGTTCACAGACCTCCTGTTAAGAGTTAAATCGGGTTTTTTGTGGCAGCTATGGTACAAAGTACTTTCAGAATGGGCATTTTAAAGGGCTATAGATGTGCACTGTTAATTATACCCAAGACAGGGAAAGTATTGACTTGAGACATTATATTGGCTGTTGTGTCAATAGTTGGACAGGTTTTAAAAAATCTGTTAAACAATCCAGCTGCAAGCTGTCTGGTGAAATAAATATTTGACCCTGAAGGTCTATGATCTTTGTGAAGAATCAGCTTAACTGCAGCTGCACACTTTCTGAGTATATGACTTTTTAATTTTATGTTGTTTTTTTTTTTATACTTCTAAGACCAAAACAGAAAAATATAAAATTTAAGGTGTCACTATTATGTCAGATACTTAAGATTGGCCTCTCATAGCTCCAAGAAAACCTGGTATTTAACACGTCTTAAGAACGTGAAATATTATTGTTGTCTGAACTGAGTCTTGTTAAGAAGGAATAGTCCATATGTCTGCTGTTGTAATGTTATATTACCGCTGTATGAAGTGATTATTCCCAGTGTGTAAGGGCATTTAACTTGAAGGTGCACATGAATTCCATCTGTATTTTATGAATGAGCGTATGAAAGCTGCTGTGTGAGAATATGTCTCTGTCAGTTGTGTTAATTTATAACACTGAAAAATGTCAAGTCTGCCACACTCTATTTGAATTTTCTAATAAAGCAAAAAATAAAGTTAGTGGCTGCCATTTACAGAAAAGTCATATTTTGACTTTTTTTGACCATTTACATATTTGAGGCTTTATAATTCACATTTAAAATCACATAAAAAGGACTCATTAATTTACAATTAAATTATGCAAGTGAAAGTCAACTTAACCGGAGAAATAAAGTATGTTAAACATAGTTGCTAAACCAACATTTGTTTTTCCATCTAATGTAAATTGGTTCATAAAGTTGAAATGAACAGTCTAATTGCTGTGTAGGCACATTACAGATGCCATATCCAAAATTTACCAAACCAAACCTTAAAAATGGTAGTTACAGAACACATCACACTTACAGAATGAACAGTACAGCACATTATTTAATGCGTGTGTACAAAAGTTCGAAAATGTATTACAGAAGGGAACCTTCCCAGCCACTATTTGGATGTTTTATAGATGCTGTATGCGACAGATTTAAGTCATACTTAATTCTAAATACCAGCAGACCTGCTCAAAACAACTTGAAATATGAAAACAAAAAACACTAGCAGTGCACAATTGGCTTACTGTTTGAAAAAAAATGCACCCACGACTGCTCTTTCTTTTAACAACATACATCAACAGAACAGATGAAGGCTTTGTTTTAGTTTGCTAGGCCCTGAGATGATGAGGATTTCTGGTAGAAGACCTCCTGTGCTCCCGGTCTAGAGATTGTCCTTCACCTCCACGAGTTCCTCTATTCGAACCAACACGCTCTCAATCATGTCAAACGTGTGCAGGGCTGAGTGCAGAGCCTGAAAGGACACCATTCAAATTCAAATTCAATCAGGCCATCGCTGCTGTGATAATACACGCAAATGAGTGCAGTTTGATTGTCATACAAACTTGAAACAGTCACTGACCTGAATCTGTGACTCTGATGTCATGTTCGGCAGCTTCTCGTCACCAACGGACACAGAGAGCACCGGCTCCTCTGGAAAAGGCAAGGCAAGTTTATTTGTATAGCACATTTCAACAACAAGGCAATTCAAAGTGCTTTACACAAAACATAAAAGCAACAGGGAAAAACAATAAAAACGTTTTAAAGCAACATTTAAATACACATTTGCGCTGTCAGAACACTACAGTACCTGTAAAACCTGACAACCATTATATTCTTTGCAACAAACTTTGAAAATTAAACCAGATTTACAACCAAAATATGTATGCATTCATTTTTTTTCTATAATCCTGCATATGATTTTGTGCAAAAACCTGGAAATGACCAGATGTATTTTTAAAAAAAACCTCATTGACTTTTCACAGGCTTCTGTAGTAACTCTGCTGTAACGCTTTTTTACCTTTGCAAAGTTAATGAGTGTTTGAGAAAGGTGGAAATTTACATGAGTCGGTGCAAATAAGTGAGCATCGGTGCTGACCTTTAGCCTTGCTCTTCTTGGTTTCCATGGTGCTGTGGAGCTCCCTCTCGTAGTGAGCTCTTGACATGTTCACCCCAACACGTAGCGGCTTTATGAATGTATCTTCTATTTTATACAGCTCCGTCCAGATCCCTGTCTGCAAGATAGAAACAGCAGCAGGACGACACGAGGAGAGTTTAGTCAGCTGACGCACTCTGGGCGCTGATTTTGATCCTGAGGCTGGAAGGCTGCACTCACCTGGTTCTCTGACACTTTGTCTCTGATAACAAGGTACCGCAGCAGGTTCAGAGACTCCATTATCCTGTTTATAACAACACAAAAACAATGATATTGGAAATAGTGCTACAGACTTTTTTTGATCATGCAATACAATTGAAAGCTGACTCGCCTTTTTTTGATCATGCAATACAATTGAAAGCTCCAGCTCCTACTTTAAAAATAATTATTTATTTTAAAAGGTTTCGGTCACATTTTTTTCACTTCACAATGAGAAAAAAGCGTATTTCCATTTTTAGTTTTATGTAAAATTTTCATTATGCACAGCAGTGCTTCATAGTGAAATTAATTAAATGATTAATTAATCATCCCCGGTTCCTTACGCTGTAAGGAAAAAGAGGCTCGCTTTGGCTGTGACATTTGTCTTTAATGGTAGTATGTGTCAGTCACTGCCAATGTGTTCGTGTCCTATGCCTCCCATACAGTGCATGCTAGCTCCAGTGGCTTGCACCTCTGAGCAAGATAAGGAGAATAGAAAATAGAAGTTCTTTATCAAATAATCAATTAGTTATGAATTAATTTGCCAATATTTTTATAATCGAATAATCTTGAGTTTGAGAAAAATTATATGATTCCAGCTTTTTGAATGTAAATATTTTCTAGTTTCTTTACTCCTCTATGACAATAAAGTGAATATCTTTGAGTTGTGGACAAAACAAGACATCTGAGGACGTTCCCTTGGGCTTGGAGAAACAGTGATCAACATTTTTGACAATTCTCTGACACTTTATAGACCAAAAAACTAACCGATTGATTCAGAAAATAATTGTTAGTAGCAGCCCGAGATCTGATTGTGCTGACCTGTCCAGGTACTGCAGGAGGTCGGTCTCTGGGCCGTCTGGCAGACTGAGAACTTTACGCAGCAAAGGCATCAGGTGAACTCCCTCAAACCAGGCATTACTGTTACCTGGCTGAGGACGGAAGACACAGACTTTTACAACAAGCCCACTCAACACAGACCCCGCTATTTAGCTCTTAGCTACTGCATCAGAACCTGTGCAAAATGCCAACAGAGCTGACAGCCATCATTAGTTCAAAATGCCATCTCACCTGCAGGGCCACGTCTATCTGATTCTTGATGTTTTTGATGACGTAGCCTTCGACTCCTGAGTGGTTACTGGTTTTCAGCATGTACCTGAAACAAGTCGACCAGTGAATAGGAGGGCGGAACAGAAAGAGAGAGGTGTCTGATGACTTTCAAGGAGGAAAGGTGGAGCTCACTGGAAGAAATTGTACTTGGCCTCAGTGTCAAACTTATCAATGCTCAGCTGGAACACCTTCAGACCCCTGGTTCTCTGTTGACAAGGAAGCAAACATGTAAATATACCTAATTCCAGTTGAATCTACAAAATCAAAGCTGCAAATGAAATTTATGTGAATTCATTCCAAAGCTACAATAAATACAAGTAGTAATAAAAAGGTCGTTAAGTCCATTAGCTATGGTATTACAATTACACCTCAGTAAATACAACTTTAAGCCCAGCTAATGTTAAAATTTCAAAATGATCTACTAATGTGAAGACTTACCAAATCATGCCTTGGACATATCGTCATGACTTTCACCAAGTTCTGAAAAAAACAAAAACAAACATGAAATCAATGACTAAGCGTGACTAAAAATGCACATCAGACAAAAACCTCAGCTGAGGTTTGGATGAATAACTGTTCACCTGAGGGACTGTGAGGAAAGTTTTGATCTCTAGCAGATCTGCAGGCAGACTTCCATCCTCCACCCGCACCAGACTCTTCTCGTACAGCTCCTGTGTGACGGTAAAGGCACATATATCTCACTAAATGTCCCAGCTTGTGTGATGGCAATGTCTGTCAGTCTGCCGGTTAGCAGGGTAAGTACAGCTGAGGCTCAAAAAGTTTAGAGTGATGAAAGCTGAGTCTGAGATGTCTCAAAATATCCACTGTACAGGATAAGATTTAGGCAACAACATAAGGGTCTAGGAACAGCAAAGTTCCCTCCTTTTTTATCGGATCAACCATTTTTCTGGGGGTTAACCCTAACCCTCTACATGTTTTTCTCTTAATACACATTTAAACCTGTTCTCTATGAGGAGGAAATGTGCTTTTACCTAGTTCTGAGGACCCTCCATCAAGGCAAGGGTCAAAATCAAGTATATGAGCTACTGGATGTTACCTAGAAAGTTCTTCAAAATAGCAAGAAAAAGTCTTGTAGGTCATAAGAAACACTCTCTTCTGTGACATTGTTACCTGAGAAATATTTGGCAAACCACAATACAAATCTCCAGTGTTTCAGTTTGACTCACCAGGCCTTTCTGAATCCTGGACTCCTCCGTTCTGTTAGCAAAATATAAGTTCATAAATAAGTTATGAGGGGTTCAGCCCAAATACACAACACACACATTACACAAACATTAACCAGTACATCAAAGTCCACATTCATTCCCAAAGGCAGATGCATGTGCTTACACAGTGTGGGAGTAGTGGCGACATAAAAAAATAAACTCATTGATGTGGTTTTATTAATTATACAATGTGGTTTAACTGGACATTCTGTCATGTAAATGCTTTTTGTCTTCTTCCATCATTTAAAATGTTTAGAAATG
The DNA here is from genome assembly GCA_029875015.1 of Lepomis gibbosus. NCBI lineage: Eukaryota > Metazoa > Chordata > Actinopteri > Centrarchiformes > Centrarchidae > Lepomis > Lepomis gibbosus. The sequence goes on from JAPMOB010232822.1 coordinate 9,092, forward strand.
TTATCCAACACCAATGACATAATATTCTATATCTTCTCCGATAACAGCGGCTGCTTAAAAACGCAATTTGAGTGATGATGAACTACCAAACAAAGGTGGTGTTTGCCAAAGGCGATGTTTAATATGTTGTTTCATGAAAGCCAGCTGAGATCAGAGCCGCCAGCACAGAGCACATATAAAAATATTGTGTCATGTATTCACCTGGACAGGAGGAGGCAGGAGTGCTCCATATTACACCGAAGACAGAACACAGGGCTGTGAACACGGAGAAAGACAGGAGGATTAACGATGTGTTCAGACAGTATGAGTTATCATCAGTATTGTCCAGAGCTAATTCCTAGCAACATTTGTAGAAAATCGTGCAGTACATCAGAGTCCCAGTACTTGTGTATGATAACTACTTTTTCTATCTTACCTGAAAACACTTGGGAATGTATCTGCGGCCAGGTGATGGACAAACACTAAGTGAGCCAGGCTGGCCAAAGACTCTTTAGGATAACGCACCTCCTCCTCCAGAAAGCCTGGAACCAGTTTTCTCTTCAACAGAGGCTGGTACACAAGACTGGGGAGGGACTCTCCGATAGAACTGAGGGTGTTCTGTACAAAACACACAGACTCACAGTTAACATTATAGCTAACAGGGTAATCTGCCAGCATCTTCTGATTTTGTATTGATTAAGAAAGTCAGTAGAAATACCAAGTGGAAGTTCAAATGACTATGAGCTCATAACTAGTTAAACTCACTGAGAACATAGCAAGTATCCATGAAAAACTGAGAGTTTCACTGACACGTTGCTGTAGAAACCAGTCAAATTTGCAGGACCCATCACTACATTTACACTAACATTACAGGACAGTATCAGTGGGAATTTGTCGTACCAAAATGTCTGTGGCAAAATTCCTGAGGGGAGACACAGCAAGTGTCTCAGGATCCTTGAGTTGTACCTCCAGCAGAGGGCGACTCAGAGACTTCATACAGCTGCAGGACAGAAAAACAAAGAGTCAAGATGAGCATATCGGGGTTCATACTGCTCCTTACTAATGCATAATGTGAGATAATGTGGGGAAATATTTTATAATAATATTATTAATAATATAATTTTTCACTCACAACTTTAGGAGTTCTGTCTGTAGCTCATCCTCTTTACCCCTGTCTTGTCCACCCGACATCTTGTTTCTGCTCTCATTTTCTGCCTTACTGTTCAGGAGGCTTTGCCTGGACTCGCAGACAAAGGGTCTAACAAAGTCTGACAGCTCGGCACAGCAGCGACAAAGCGAAAAGACGTCATCCACCTCTTGCTCCTTGGTGTGAGGTAGAGGCAGTTTGGCCAGCTGGTCCAGCACAGAGGACAGGGTCATGCCCAGTGACGACGCCTTACGGCTGCCCAGACATAGCAGCACTGAGAGGAAGACAGCAATGAAGAAAGAGGAGGGACATGTCGGCTCTATTCGTGCCGACATGTACAGTAGAATACTTAAAGAAATGTTCTTTACCTTTCTGTAGAGGGTTCAACAGCAGATGGAGACTCTCTGCTATGGTGTCAGGGTCATCCTGCTCAAGCTGTTCCAACAAGCCAATCAGAAGCTCTTTGGGTCTGCAGGTCTGGAAAACCACAACTGACCCTTAAAAGGACAATTCATCCCGACACTCAAGACATTAAGCATCTATATACACTGCGATATTTGTCAGTGGGTCATATCAAGTAAATAGTGTTTAATCTTGTATGCAATCCTGTGATTTTGGTAGGAACTGGGGAGCAGTCAAACAACACTGTGATTAAGATCAACACATTATCTGTTGAGCAGGTGAGCAGACCTGTAGCAGGTGGTTGAAAACGGCCAGGCAATGAGAAAGGTTCTTGTCTTCTTTCTTCAGCAGAACCTGGACCAGGGGAGGCAGCAAATTCCAGCCCATACATCTCACTATGTCCTACAGAAAGAGAGATGGAGGAGTGATTGCAGGGCAGGATGCAACACACTTATGAACACGTCTACGTGCTGAACCAAGTCAGCTTTGAGCAGTGTACCTGATTCTTTTCATCCAAGACTATGCTGAGGACCTGTGCTGTGTTCCCCTCCTCGATGCAGGCCCGCCCAGCAATAGTGAAGACGTCATGATCCTCGGTGGTGTAGCTGTCATCAGGGAGGGCTTGCTGTGGAAAGAGAGAAAAATAAAGGGATTAAAAGAGAGCTAATCCAGAAATTTTATTAAATAAAATTTATTAGAAAATTAAACAAAGCTGTGTCTCAATGTAGACAATCAACAATAATTTTAAGGCAAACATGCCTGTTTCCAGCTTCCCAATGTTACACTGAGGAGGTGGAAACAGGCATGCCTTTGAATAATTGTAAATTGAAATCATTTTGGACTTTTGGTTGGAAAAACAAACATATGTCACTTTAGGATCTGGGAAACTGGGACTGGTATTTTTCACACATTTTATAGATTTACAGTTAATGAAAAACTTGTCGGTAATCAAAATAACTGCTAGTTGCAGCCCCACAGTCTTTCAATTAGGGCTGGGCAACATGGCAACCAAATAAATATCTCAACAGTAAAATGTGTGAATTTGTTTGTGATTCAAATGAATTAATTCAAACATTTATTGGACATTTGTTTTATTGTTATTGAGGAAAGTTATACTACGATAATTAGCATTATTGTTTTATAGCCAAGCCCCACTTTTAATCATTCTTTAGTATGTAATGTGGCATAAACAGTGTCAACACACTGTAAAAATGTCTCTCTCACTTATTACGGCAATGTCAGAAATAGTTTTCTGAACTGATGGAGCAGACTGAGGGCAGTCGTGTGCAGCCAAAATAGAGCTGAGAAGCACCACTATTGCTCTCTGTATAAATACACTCAGATTAGATGTACCACATAAATCAAATCACTACCCTGAATAACGTGTCTGTGCAGAACCCAGGCATGATGGTGAAATGTGGAAGGTATGGATGCGCGTAAATTAAAAATGCGGGTGTTCCCTGAAGGACTCACACATCTCTGGACCACATCACTGAGCTGCTCCAGAGCCATCCCTGCAGCTGTCCTCATGTGGGGTTTATCTTCACAAGGTAAGTTAGTTAGTCCTCCAAAGCAAACAGGATACTACATGTCAGCATAATGCACACCACACTACTTAATAAAGAAGCTGTTCCTAATTTAAGAGTGTTTATTCCTCGTTTAAATGTACGGATACCCGGGTTAAATTAGGGTTAAATTCAGATAAACCTGTGTGCACAATTGAAATCTGGGCAGTCTGCTGAAAACAGAGGGGAGCAGAAAGGATGCTAGCATATAATTCTGAAGTAGCTTAGCTGTTATACTGAAAGAACGCTTTTCTTGTGCTATCCTAGCAATCCACACACAGCCACAAACAGTGAGCACTGTTGTCGAGCATAAAAGTGATAAACACGATAATAGTAAAGGTAGATACCCACTTATGATAACTACATGCCCGGTGAAAAGCACCACGCTACCTGCTGAGCGTGCTAACGCTGGACTGTCCTCTGGGGCTCGCCGTAGAAAGAAATACGTCATAGGTCAAAGTTGAAACGAGGGAAAACAGAAGCAGCATGGAGACGGGGGAGATGAGAAGGAGCGGACCGCCCGCTGAAACCTCAAAAAAAGGTACGTTTCCATTAATAATTAGTTCTCTCGTGTCAGTGTCAGGCTTTCTGAACACGTCTTCACTCGAACAGACACCAGAAAGTAGTTCAAACATGCTTTAATGTTGCACACGGGTACCTTGTGTAGTTGCTCAGTGACTGGCTCACCGGTGTAGCTTACTGGTTTCCACAGCAGCACAGTCACACATCGTTTAACAGTGTTGTTGTTGTTGTTTTTGTTTGTGTGGCAGGTGGGAAACGCGTGAAAGCACTGGCCGCTGAAGAAGCAGAAAGAAGGTTTGAAAAGGGGGCATATTTTCAGTGGATGCTAACGCGCAACTAATGCACAAACACTTTACAAATATTGTTGTTTGGTTGCAGAATATTACGGAAGCGCATTGCATTCACCAAAGAAAAATAAAGTAGACACCTTATCTCGTAATTATGAGAAAAGAGTCATAAATACTACTGGTAATTATATATATTTTCTAGTAATTTGTTGTAAAACCGTTCTCTACAAACCTATGACGTCTTCTAGCAAAGAAATGTATGTAAACTAGTTTCTGCATTGGAAGTATCAAGCTGATACCTCATGCTTCTGCTGCTGTCCAGTGGTTCGGAGCAAAGCAGTGGCCAGTAAGTGGCACCTTTCCAGTTGTCTCATAATTACTACATTGATTTCGTAATTATGGCACGCTGATCTTGTAATTATGAGATCTTTTCTCATAATTGCTAAAAAGTTTGTTTTTTGAATGCAATGCGCTTCTGTAGAATATTTCTCTTACTCGAGTTTAATCCCCTTTCTAGAGATGGTTGTAGTAGTGTGTGTAATGTCTCAAATGGGCATTCTCTGTCTAGTGTCAGGCGAGAGGCGGTGAGGGAGACGTTGTGGCAGAAGTTGGACCTGGAGAAGAGAGCACTGAAGGTGGTGGAGCGTCTTCAGGAGGACAGTGTGGCCGAGGACTTCCTGGTTGACTGTGTATGTAGCGTCTGAGGCCATTTTTGCAGCACACCACAGAAACCTATGGGATTGTCAATGGGCTGCAGTCAGACTTGAGGGTGACTTGAAAGTGAAATTTTCTTTTCTGCCTGCCTGGTTGGGTGTCAATTTCTTTTGCTGTCCAATACCATCCTGACGGCTGCAACTACCGAATAATTTCATTATCAATTAATCAGTCAATCGTTTTCATGATTAATCAGTTAGTTGTTTGGTCCATGTTTTGTCAACCAAAGATCTTCATTTTACAGTCTTAGAGGAGTAATGAAACTATGAAATATTCACATTTGAGAAGCTGAAATCAGGGAAGTTTTACTTATTTTCTTAAATCACTCAAAACAATTAATCGGTTATAAAAATAGTTGGCAATTAATTTAACAGTTGACAACTAATCGATTAATCGTCGCATCTCTAATCTTGACTAATGAGCCTTTCCCATGTTGATTGTTACAGTGTTTCTATCCAAAGGATGTGGATCAGACTACATTTTTTAATTTTAATTATAGTGTTAACATCAGTACAGGTGAGGCTTAAACAATTGTGACCTAAAGTAACAGTGAGATGGTAACATTTTAAATTTAAAATCCATACTCTCACATCTAAGTTTTCTTCGCAATGAAGTCTTTTTCTGATCAGTTGTGGACCTACAAATACTTTCCATGGTCAAGTACTGATTTTTAAGGTTTCACATGGAAATAAATACATTGAGAATCTTAGTTTTAAGAATGATTTTTCGCTGTTGAGGTTCAGGTTTGACCCTCTTGTCGACTGTTCTCATGTCTCCTTTCTTCACAGGCAAAGTTCATTACTCCTGCAAATTACAAAGACGCTGTAGAGGAGAGATTCATTGCTAAGCTGTGTGGTTATCCCATATGTTCAAATAAACTGGGCAAGGTAAGACCCTTTCTATCAGTTTTTATGGTCCTAATCAAATAATAAATGTGCCTGTGTGAGTCTATATTTTATGCTTTTAATGTGTTTTCCCAAGACTCTCTGCTACTGTTTATTGTCTAGATCCCAACTCAACGGTATAAAATTTCTACTAAGACCAATAAGGTGTACGACATCACAGAGCGCAAGGTAAGTGTAACATTTTATGCATTAACCCATTTACTTTTAAAGAAACAATAAAAGATGATCAAATAAACATTATATTTTGCATCTCTCTCCTGTGATTAGTGTTTTTGTAGTAACTTCTGTTACAAAGCCTCCAAAGAGTGTGAGCTACAAATATCGAACACACCTCTTTGGCTCAGACAGCATGAAAGGTACATGTGCTGTTCCTGTCTCAGTCCTAAATCACAATGATGAATTTATCACTGAAGATTTTAATTTTTTAAAAAGTGTTTACTTTATTTCAGTCCTCCAGAAATTAAATTGATGAAGAAAGGAGATGGGTATGTATTAACTCTTTTTTTTTTTTTTTTAACATTCAATGTAAATAGCAACATATCATATCTGTTTTTTCAGAAATGATTCAACTACACTGAACAAAATTATAAACGCATCACTTTTGTTTTTGCCCCCATTCATCATGAGCTGAACTCAAAGATCTAAGACTTTCTCTATGTACACAAAAGGCCTGTTGCTCTCAAATATTGTTCACAAATCTGTCAAAATCTGTGTTAGTGAGCATTTCTCTTTTGCCGAGATAATCCATCCACCTCACAGGTGTGGCTGGATCAGACAGCTTGGGCATTGCACAGGTGTGCCTTAGGCTGGCCCCAATAAAAGGCCACTCGAAAATCTGCAGTTCCGTCACACAGCACAATGCCACAGATGTTGCAAGTTTTGAGGGAGCGCGCAATTGGCATGCTGACTGCAGGAATGTCCGTCAGAGCTGTTGCCCGTGAATTGAATGTTCATTTCTCTACCATAAGCTGTCTCCAAAGGCATTTCAGACAATTTGGCGGTACATCCAGCCGGCCTCACAACCACAGACCATGTGCAACCACACCAGCCCTGGACTTCTACATCCAGCGTTTTCACCTCCAAGATTGTCTGAGACCAGCCACCTGGACAGCTGCTGCCACAATTGGTTTGCATAACCAAAGAATTCCTAAACAAACTGTCAGCAACCGTCTCACGGAAGCTCATCTGCATGTTCGTCATCCTCATTGGGGTCTTGACCTGACTGTAGATTGTCGTCGTAACCGACTTGAGTGGGCAAATGCTCACATTCAATGTCACCTTGGACACCTTGGAGAGGTGTTCTTTTCACGGACGAATCCCAGTTTTCACTGTACAGGGCAGATGCCAGACAGCGAGACCAGACACTGACTGGTTTCCGGACCTCCCCAGAGCCCCTCAATACAGTGAAACTGCACATTTTCAAGTGGCCTTTTATTGTGGCCAGCCTAAGGCCAGTACCTGTGCAATGCTCATGCTGTCTGATCAGCATCTTGATATGCCACACTTGTGAGATGGATGGATTATCTCGGCAAAGGAGAAGTGCTCACTAACACAGATTTTGACAGATATATATATATATTTGAGAGAAACAGGCCTTTTGTGTACATAGAGAAAGTCTTAGATCTTTGAATTCAGCTCATGAGGAATGGGGGCAAAAACAAAAGTGTTGTGTTTATAATTTTGTTCAGTGTAAATAATGAATAATATGTATTTTTAGATGTTTGGCTTTCTAGATGTAATACAGGTTTTATAATAAATAGGCTGACTGAGTGTAACCTGTGTCTCCAGCGGGAGTTCTGGTGAGGAGGTGAAGCTGTTGGAGAAGCATCTCCAAGAGGAGGACATCGACAACCCGCTGGCTGCTCAATCTGAGGACCCTCCTAGCTCTCTGCAGCATTCTGCAGCAGTTGACCTCAGCCACAGTGAAAGCAGCGACATTGAACAAGAGCAGGACTTCGTCTCCAGCATAGTTTCCCAGCGGCAGGGACCTAGGGTGCACTGGGGCGACCTGCCTAAACGTAGAGATGAAGACAAGAATGATGAACGAGGGAAGACGGAGAGGCGACAGAAACAGACAAGAGAGGGAGATGAAGAGGAGATCGAGTGTCATCAAGGAGGGGACACAGAAAGGCAGGGAAAAATGAGAGAAGAGAGGCAAGAGTCACTTTCAAGTCAAAGAGAAGCTGGAACTGACTCTAAAAAAGCCGAACAGCTGCTCTTATTAAACACAGACAAACCATATGCAGAGCAGGGGCCAGAGGAGAAAGGCTTGCCTCAGGAACTCTGTGTGGAAGAGGCTGTAGCTAAGCTGAATTTGTGCAGTTTATCTGGCACTTGCAAGGCTCCCCTGCCTGTTGACTCAACAGCCACACATGCAGATCTGCTCACCTCTCCAACACATAAAGACTCAAAGCCCTCAACAGAAAGCAAACATCCTTCTCCGATCAATGCAGAACGGGACAACCACGAAATCACGTTGAGCAGCCAGCCAGGTCTCAACGTCACACAGGTGGGAATGAGCAAGAGAGGGGCAGCGGGGCTACGAGATCTGCTCAAGAACCACGTCATTGGATCTGAACCCGAATCCATCCGCCGGAATCTCCTCGAGTGCCTGAGAAGAACGTTAAAGGACTGGAGCACTGACGAGACCCTGAAGTTCCTGTATGGCGCTAAGCATTCACTAGGCTCTCCTTTTGCTGATGTTAAAGAAGACAAAGAAGCTGAAGAAGAGGAGGAGCTGGATGAAGATGACCTTGAGGACGAGGTGACTGATGAGATTGCAAAGGGGTATGATGCTGGGGTGCAGAAGAGACCGTCTGCCTCAGCTCCAGATTACAAGACGCTTCAGAAGGAGACCTGGCAGCTGGAGCTAAGAGTCAAGGAGTTTTATAAGGGGACCTGGATCCTGCCTGAGGCGGTGGAGGAGCCGGATGGAAGTAAGGTGAGCGGAGAAAAAGAAAGGAGGGTTGGAATGAAGGGACACATGGAGGCACTGTATTGGAATATTGATTGGGACAGTAGAAAGTGTGTTTATGTGCTGAGGTTTGTTTTTCCAACACTCTCACATCTTGTTTGTTCCCCCACCAGGTGACGGAGCAGAACCAGAGCCTGAAGGACCCGGTTCTGCCCCTCCTTGACTCTCATGCTCAACATGTCATCCGGAAACGAATCACAGTGGAGAAGCTCACCAGCTGGTGCGTGTGTGTTTGTTTGTATTTCATGTTGTGGACACCTACGTACATGTATACTCAAAAAAACTTTTGTCTATTTATTTGTGTTTTCAGCTGTGAACATACTGTATGTCATGTTTGTAGCTTGGCTGGTAAAACATAGCTTTGCCAACCCAGGGATATTATGTTCAAACCAGTTTACAATGTAGTTATTAACATGTGTTAATCGTACTGTGAGCCTCGGCAGTGACATTCTTCACGTTCTTTAATTTTCTATTGTATTTGTCTCTCTTTGTCCCCCATCGTTTTGTCTCTGTGTTGTGCAGCCTAAGAATCATCGTCGGTCCTCTGCGTCTCACCATGAGTGACGTCTCCACTGACCTGAATAACCTGGTCAGGACTTTCAGGTCAGTTCAGCACACACAAATCAACACTACTCTCTGCAGATCTGCTTGCAAAAGGTTACACGCACGTTTTCTTTTCTCAACTCATCATTTTAGCAAGGTGACAGGCCTAGGTCACAAAAAATTGCTTTTAAATGTCTTGAAGGGGCATGAAACACTGGGTTGATGGGGCATCATGGTTCAAATCAACAGATTTAAAGGTACAGGACTAGAGCCAATAGCTACTCCAGATTTCTGCATTAGAAGGTGACATGGGAGTGGATTTTCACTTCTGTCCCATTCCACTCTAAGAAAAATACTACTGCCTGTCCCAATCCCGGAAGAATGACTCCTATTTCCCTGTCCCAGAAAATCAGTAAAATAGCATTTATTCACGTAAGAAATGAATATTCATATATAAAAATGGACCTTTGATTCCCTTATTGACTCATTCCTCGGTCCCCTCCAAGTTGACCCACAGGAATCCTCCCTAACAAATGTCAGCCTCTATTCAACATTCAGACAGAGTGACAGTATACTGCTTCACTGCTGGAACATTTCTGCAGTGTGTAGAGACATCTTGTTAAATTCATGAATTGGGGACTTTATAGTTACTTTATAGAAATTAGTAAGGTGCACTCCAACATTGGATTTGTTGTGCTGTCTTGAGAGCAAGTTGCTGAAAACCTTCACAGACTTCTTGAAAGCTTTTTTTGGGATTCTGTCATTCCCTTACAATATATGTATCATATAAGCATATATAGGCTTTATTCTTAATTTCAATGGTAATAAGTAAGTAATTGCAACATTTATCGCACTGAAAATTGTGCATCATCATTATTTTTTAAATTTCTCCAGCGTGAGTATGTTTTTTTTTCTTTTTGGTGCAGAGAAAAACAACTAATCTGCTATTATGTGTGATCTGTGACCCTCTGCTAGCACTGACACAAACATGCTACTAATCTCCCTGAGATCACGGTAATAGTCCGAGAGAAAGTAGAGTGTTAAACCATGTAATTATTAAAAAAGACTTATTTTAAGATTTAAATTCCATGACATTGAGAGAAGGTTTGATGAACGGTGGTACCCCCTACAGGTCAGCATGACACATGACAATAAGAGAAATTTGTCTATAGACCTTTTTCACAGAAATGTCATAGCAGGAAAATCACAGTTAAAGTTAATAATATTAATTATGGCTATATTTTATTTAGGTGCTTTAGTCCCGGGATCTCGATTAGTGCACACTGGCTTATAGGACCATTTAAATGTAACACAGCTGTCACGTAAAGTGATTAGTAACTCCTGCGGTTTCTTTGCTATGACAAGTCGAAATTTCTGCTGTTGGCTAATCACATTACACATTTATATCCATACATGACGTGTCATTACACATAAACAACAGCAAAAAAAAAATCAGGACACTGTATTTTAAAGTTAATTCTGTAAACATCAAAATTACCTTACAGATCTTGATTGTAAAGAGATTGTCAACAAAGTTTTTCATGCTTGTTCAATAAACCATAAACAATCATTGAACATGCACCTGTGGAATTGTCGTTAAGACCCTAACAGCACACAGATGGTAGGTAAGTAAGGTCACAGTTATAAAAACTAAGAACACTAAAGAGGCCTCTGTACTGACTCTGAAAAACACCAAAAGAAAGATGCCCAGGGTCCCTGCTCAAGGAGGCATTAGTACTGCTGATGTTGCCAGAGCAATAGTTTGCAGTGTTTGTACTGTGAGACGCATAAGAAAGCACTACAGGGAGACAGGAAAGACATCTGATCGTTCTCACAGTGGCAGACCACATGTGACAACACCTGCACAGAACCACAGGGCCACACCAGATACTGATTGTTATGTTTGATTTTGAGCCCCCTTTTGTTTAAGGACACATTTTTCCATTTCTAGGTCATTTCTAGTTCATTGCCTACACACAGTGTTACAAATGTTTTTTTCGTTGTATTTTGAAAAGCACTGTACTCCTACACAGGTGTTACCACTTCAGGCTGATTACACCTCAGCTCAGGTTAAAGATGGGTGAAGCTATGCTGGTCACCAAACTTCATGAGCCAGTAATACACTGAACAAAATTATAAACGCAACACTTTTGTTTTTGCCCCCATTCATCATGAGCTGAACTCAAAGATGTAAGACTTACTCTATGTACACAAAAGGCCTATTTCTCTCAAATATTGTTCACACATCTGTCAAAATCTGTGTTAGCAGAGCACTTGTCCTTCGCTGAGATGGCTGGATCAGACAGCTTGGGCATTGCACAGGTGTGCCTTAGGCTGGCCCCAATAAAAGGCCACTTGAAAATCTGCAGTTTCATCACACAGCGCAATGCCACAGATGTTGCAAGTTTTGAGGAAGTGTGCAATGGGCATGCTGACTGCAGGAATGTCCATCAGAGCTGTTGCCCGTGAATTGAATGTTCATTTCTCTACCATAAGCCACCTCCAAAGGCATTTCAGAGAATTTGGCGGTACATCCAACTGGCCTCACACCCACAGACCATGTGTAACCACACCAGCCCAGGACCTCCAAGATCGTCTGAGACCAGCCACCCGGACAGCTGCTACTACAATTGGTTTGCACAACCAAAGAATTCCTGAACAAACTGTCAGCAACCGTCTCAGGGAAGCTCACCTGATTGCTTGTCATTGTCATCAGAGTCTCGACCTGACTGCAACTTCACACAGCCATTGAAGAGGAGTGGACCAACGTTCCACAGGCCACAATCAACAACCTGATCAACTCTATGTGAAGGAGATGTGAGGCAAATGGTGGTCACACCAGATACTGACGGGT
>JAPMOB010232824.1:0-37319 GCA_029875015.1 Lepomis gibbosus
TGGCTTTATTAATGGTTAATAAATAATTAACTAATGCTTTATAGCTCAATTAAGCCATCTAGAACAAACTTTGGGTTTCGAGGTTCTGAAATAAAATATCTTACTATTTACTTAGGCCAAACTCCAAACACTCGTTAGCATACGACATAGTGGATTAAACGCCCTTTATTAATGACTTGCTAACATTTATTACTGGAGACCTGAAGGCCTTTTATAATGTGCCAACTCCATGAGCATTTATTAATGGTTAACATGTATATTCATTACCAAAAAGAAAACCCGTGAGAGGGATTATTAGTTTACACTATATCCTAAACGTTTAAACCTTTATAAAGTATATTAGAAAGTCAGGGACAAGTGTTACCACAATAATGTGTAGGTAGCACGTCTTTTGCAGACACAAAACTATTTGTAAATCACAATATGTCGGCATCAGTGTAAGACAGCAGAAAACCGATTAGATCACCTGTAGAAAGAAACACAACTTCATCTCTGAAACTAAAGTTAGGGTTAACTGCCCCCCCGCCCATCCCCCCTTTTTTGTACCTGCTGTGCTGAATTATTCCTCCGTTCAAAGCCCAAAAGAAACAGCAGCTGATGTTTAAATCGGAGTCCCCTCAGCTTTACATGAGAGCATCTCCTCCAGAGAGAAACCATCCTCCGCAGCGCCCCGGTCTGTCCGCCGCCTCTCCCACATTCTCAGACAGTTTATTAAAAAATTTCAGACAAAAGGAAAACAAAAATGGCAGCCCCGTCTTATTTTTATAAGCACTGGACGCCATATTCTGCAGATCCGAATATTATAAGGAGCTGATTCTCCTGGTGTAATTAAACGCCTCTGCGATGGGTCGGGGATGTGGCATATTTGCATTAAGCGTACGAACGATTGTTTACTTTGATTTGCAGGTTTGAATAGCCCGGCTTGAGGAGAGGAGGAAAAAAAGCCTGACACTTCCTACAACAATCATGCCTTTCCTAAAAGCTCTTCAGCCGCTGAGCCGCAAATCCAGATGTCGACGTTAATAGTGGCGCGTGAGCTTTTATTTGTAGGGCAGAAGAAAAGGAATTAGTCTTTATCACCTCTGCGCTGCAAATGCTCTTTTTTTTAAATTACAACTTTTGCATGACTTGCATAGAAACGGCGACGAAGCTACACCGGAGAGAAAACAGCAGAAAAGAGGCAGATAATTTGCATCGAGCGGCCAACCTACCTGAACCAGCGAGAGTAGAAATATTTAATAAAGGATTAGACTCTTCTTTCTGCTCGTTCCCAGTCGGACTTCAAACCTTCCGGGTCGCCTGCTGTTCACTTCTGGGTGCTGCAGGCGAGGAATTCAGCTGAAACAGATTTTTTAACCCATTTTCACACTGGCTATTTTCTTTCTCTTCACCCGTGCGCTGCAGTGTTAGTTAAAACTGTGCGTGTGCGCGCGAAGTTCATTTTTTTAACACGGTTTTCCCGTACAGTGACTCTTGTGGCACTCATCATTGCACGCGTGAGGCTGACTTTCTCTTACGTGTATCATCGCAATAGTCTAAAATAAAGACAGATAAGGCTGTCGGCTACTGATCGCCATAGAGCTCACGTATTAAATGCATGGGGAGAAGAATTTGTTGCATGCAGGTGTCATCTTTTTCAAGCTCTGTCTGTCTGCCTGTCCCAGGTCATGGGTAATAAATATAAAGTGTAATCCTCTCAGCAGCAGCATGACAGGCTGCTAATGTGCTCTGTGCTTAGCTCAGCAGGAGATGGCACTGCTGCCACGGCTAGAGCTTCAGCTTGTGTTGCCTCATGCCTGAAAACAGGAGGCGATATCAGACACATGGTACTCAGATTAAAACAGTCAGATCATATTATGTAGGCAGGCATTGTGGTGATCATCTTGTTTTCAAAATAAATGGATTTCCCACTCAATTGCCAATTTATTAGATAAAGGCTTTTATTCAACTTTTTGGAGGCTGCATTTTGAATTTTATTCTATATAAAAGTTTGTCCACCCCACTTTTATCAATAAGGATGGACAAACTATTTGCCATTGCATAGCTTTCCTGCTTAAACCTTCAGATACACAAATGCTCATTGTAAAGTGCTCCTGCTCCTTTTTGAACTTATCAGCATACTTGTTCGCTGCCTAGTGGTTGTTGGCTAACACTGAACAATTTAACACCACCACAGACACTCACACTGATAGAAGTTAAATCAACACCTTCAAGAAACATTAAGGCCACTGTGAAGGCTCATTAGTAAAGCTATGTGGGCCCACTAAACTGCCACTGTGTAAATCCACATCATTGTAAGTGTGATTGTCAGAATAAAAACCGGCCCTGTTTTTGTTTTGTAAGGACATTACTGCACTAGAATCCAGAGTTGACCCCCTCTGAGCAGGCCATATTTCCCCCCCGCTGTTCAACACCGACTGCTTTCTTATCTGCATCGTCATACAAATGAACACACATTCAAATGTCTGCTCACAAATCCATAGCCAATGCAAAACTACACAGGACTCCATTGCATATCTCCGCCACAAGTGAGAGTGAGGAACAGCGTCCAAATGTAAATAATTAGAGGTAGAGCAGAACCTGAGAGTGGCAGTTGAATTTATTATATGTTTGAAACCTTGCTATGGATCAGTTTCCTCTGCTTATGAGAAAAGGTACACTGCACTTCCACAACAGCCCCTTTACTATAGACACTAATATATTAATCTCCACTGTAGCTTCTCATGAGCTGAAACATGGTCAGATGAGACAAACGTTTTGAACAAAACTGGTTTGTTTTCTGTTTTGCCAGTATTTCTTTTTATGAACTTTATCTGCCTATGCTTTGCACAACCTCCTACTGCATTTATATCTATGAGAAAAGAAGTCAATAAAACCTGATAAGAAAATGCAGTTTGCAAACCTCTTCTTTGTATCATATAGACAGCTCTATGAGCCTCATGTTTGCAAAAAACAGATTCATGCTGGTCTCAAATGGTGCCTTACTGGACTGTGTTAAAGCAATGAAAGCTGCAGTACAGTTAGTTAGTTAATACTTTATTTAAACAGGTTATCGCTTAGAAATCAGTAGCAGTAGTAGTATAAAAACAGACCAACTAGTTTTTCATTAAAGAAAACAATTACAAGTGGCATTCCGATTTCTAGAAGTTGAAATAAAGTTTAACAAAATGGTTTGAGAAGCTTTTCTAGAGGTTTGATCCTCCCCAGCACATGGTGTTTACCCGGTTGTCAAGGATGTTTTATTCTTCTGGGCATTTTTTGAGGACTTCTCGTGTTCCATGTTGGCTTAAATATTGAGTTTCAGAGTTCATTCTTTACCTTGGAAACGACAGTAAAAACAATCTCACCACATAAGGTCCACTTCTGGAGCTTTTGATCGATCATATCACAAACATTTATTCATTTATTTATTGTTTATTTGAATAGGGACAGATTATTACATAAAAAACAATCCGATGCCTGTATCACAGTGTTTATAGCCGTGGCTAATTCTCAACACCTGTCCCTAGAAGGGCTTTTAATAGTTAGTAAGATAATGAAAGAGTAAAAATTTACAGTGAATACAATAAAATGTCCAGAAAACAGTTAGCACCGATAAAAGTTAGTGTAGTAAATAAACATATTCACTCGAGCTCACACAGATGCACACCTCACATACACACAGATATACATTTCATATGGCATGATCACACTGCTGCTGCTGTATGAGCCGGGTTTTCATCAAGAATTAACTTTCAGTCTTTTGAGCGAACACAGATTAGACGGCCTTTTTAGAATTTTAGACATTTCAAATCTCGTGGCCATTTGGCAAGCTCCATCAGCTGAAGAAGATCTTGTGATAGGATCAAGAGCACCAGAACAGCTATTACACCGACCTTTTGGGGTGGGCTGTATTATCAACCGCAGTTTTTCAAAATGAAAATGAGATTTTAACTTGACTGTTTTCC
This sequence comes from Lepomis gibbosus, assembly GCA_029875015.1. Taxonomy (NCBI): domain Eukaryota; kingdom Metazoa; phylum Chordata; class Actinopteri; order Centrarchiformes; family Centrarchidae; genus Lepomis; species Lepomis gibbosus. The sequence goes on from JAPMOB010232824.1 coordinate 3,948, forward strand.
ACATTTCATTCCATCTGTTAGGGGCAACATGTTTCAAACCAGCTTTGCCAAGATGTATAATCTCAGAACAGCAGAGCCTTAAAGATACATTATGTACAGCGCAACGCCCTTCTGTTGGTTAAATAGGCCCATCACACCTGTCCAAACAATGTACAGTGGCTATTAACTGGAAAGTAAAGCCATCATCCTCATTCATGATTTCTAAATGATGGGGAACAACATTTTAATAGGGTCTGAGGTTAAAATGAAGTAATGAAAAGCATCAATTAATCACATTGCTTAACCTAATAATAAACGTTTTACACTTTCAAAATAATATCCCCAAGAAATGGCATCACCTTCTTCGCAATTATGTGATTTATAGTCTGATCCTGCTTTACGAAACACTCTGCATAACTGTATTTGCTGTAACCTTTGAAATAACATACTGTAGTTTGAACAAGGTGGGTGTAACACAGGAATGTTTTTACATTCACCAAGAAAATTAAACACTGTCAATCCAGAAGAGCCTTTTACTGATTTCGACAAGTTCATTTTGACACGCGCACACATTGCACTTTGCATCCTCACTATTAGTTAGTCGTCAGACAGGTTTTCTTGTCTGCACAAACAGCGCCACACCCACTGAGATGCACATGTTCTCTCACCTCCACACAGGCCAGGTGCAGGGAGCACAGGGGGGGAGGGGGGTGGGTCATTATCCCCATGAGGGTGGAGCAAAAAGGGGGGAGGTGAAGCGAACGGATCAAACATTTGAAGCTCATATTGACATGCTGCTCTGAAGGCTCCTTCTGAATTCAGGTAAAAACTAATGCAATTCACAGCAGGTTTTGATCTGGATTTATGTTTTTCTGTTACATGAACTGTCCTACTAGAGATGATGAGGTATTTTCCTTACAGGTTGAACCAGTATGATTGTATAGTATTATGGTCAGGAGGTGGAAGTATTTACTCTAAGGTCACAGCGAGTGTGTGAATGTGCATCTGTGTTGACATTACTGAGGCGGCTCATGGCATTTGTTTATTCACTTCTGGTGTAAAATATCTTTTACATATACAAATATCTTTTAAATAACTTTTAAAATTAATTTCAATATCATGCTTATTGACAGCAGAAGACAGTTGAACTTATTCAACTCAATTCCTCATTTTTGATTAAGTGTAAACAGCTGTCTGGTACAGAGTTCACTGCTAATGTAAACAATTAAAATATTGATCTGCAAGCACAGTGCAGAAACACTCACTGACAGTGGAATGGTTGCGTAAAACACTAATGTGAGGTTATACATTTCTACAGAAGCTATACCGAAATATTTTACAATGTTGGGGGGTTTACTGTCAGCAGAGTACCTGGCATTCCTGAGCTCTTCCACCCCAAGGCAAAAAGGGAAACCAGTTTTTTAATACATTGACCCTGTGAGTATGTGCTGTTCTGTTATAGCAATGGATGGGGTGTTGGAAGGAGCGGCGGTGTTGTGTGTATGTAAACTGGCCTGCAGTCTCCTCTTCCTGCCCTCATTGGCTGCCTCCCACAGTCCCGTCAGCTTCTGCTGCTGCTGCCTTCTCATCTTCACTGACTTTGTGGTTACTGGTGAGTATCAGCAGGCGAGGGCTGTAGCTGTTTTTAATTTCAGGAATTAGACTTGGAACCATTAGTTGTGTTGTGCAAACAGGGGAGAGTAGTGCCATTCCTGATTGGCTGCTTCTCCCACAGCCTGTCTGCAGAGTTCATCTATTGTTACAAGTTGATTAATTGATTCATATTCATTTGATGTATTGATTCAAACAACGGCAACAACAACAAAAAAAAAGCAGAAAAGCCAAAAAAATTTCCAAGTTTCAGCTTCTCAAATGTGAGGATTTGCTAGCTTATGTGATAGTAAACTGAATATGTTGCTTGGCTGGACCAAACATGACACTAGATTTAAGAACACTGTGATGGCATTGTCACCATTTTCTGACACTGACTGAATGATTAATTGATAATGAAAATAATAGTGATCCCGTAATTATCTCATTTCAACTTGGTCTTAATTTTTTGTCATTTTGTTGTAGTAGGTTTGGTAAGTTAACATCAGTACCACATGGAGTAGCAGAAGATTGGCTTTCCATTCATTTTATTTTCTTCCACAAAAACATGTGGGTATACAGTATGTATACAAATACAATATACATTGGCAGTTTTTACATTTTTCTGCTGAAGGAGGAAAACTTCTCTGTGCTCACGTTAAATCTCAGTTTAACACGTGTATGAGCATGATTTTATCATAACTAGTTGTGATTTTTGCTAATATGCAACTTAAACAAGTGTCAGGTGTGCACTGGAAACCTTCAGTGCACATAGACAACTAAGTAGGCGACATCTCATGTCCAGCGGTTTAACTTTTAAAATGAGCAATATCAGCATGTACATAGATTCTGGATTTTTCAATGATGGAGTAGATGTAGTTTTAATTTGTTTTATGTCTAACTGGGTAATTTAACTTTTTTGTGGAAAAAACACATCGGACGCAAATTATTTATGTCCTTAACATGTGTATTCATTTTTTTTAATCTCCCGCAGGTTTTCTGACTTTCCTTTGCATCTTTGAGTTCTGGCTGTCTGATCGGACCCCACTGGGTGATGTCATTGCCCTGCGCTTCCTGTTGTTTCTCAGCCACACATATGGTGTGGTGTTGCTCCTGACCACACCTCTGATTGCTGTGGAGACTGCAACTAGACTGCTGTGGCCTGTGGCTCACAGGAGTCAAGAAGCGGACTCTGATGGTCAACGGTGTTATGCTGGGGAGGTGACTGGGAAAGAGGAGTACAGCGACAACCCAGACAAAGAAAAGAACTTTTCTCATGTTGTCAGCTACCTCTGCTGCCTGTCGGTGTGGGTCGTCGTCGCCCTAAACGTCAGGTGGCGATGGAAGCTGGAGGAAGTGTGGACTGCTGCCTGTTTGCACTCAACCAACTCCCTCATGAGATGTTTGCCCAACCTTTTCAGCCCCATATCCAGCACTGAGAATCCCTGCTGGGGCATGGCCTTCCTCTCCCTCCTTCTGCTCCTCCTAACCACTAGCACGGGCCTGCACAGGCGACACTGTATGCCTGCAGAGAAGGGAAGGAAAGACAGAGAGAAACGTCGAGTTAGCAATAGTGGCGACAGTTGCTGGCAAGGCCGTGTTCCAGCACTGTCTGCACACTCCAAGCCTGCGAACCCTGGGATGTCTGTATCAGAGGCAGCACAGTGTGTTGACCCAGAGAAAACAGAGAGCAGCTGCACTGTTCACAGAGCGTGTTCCTGGAACAGCATGCAGATGTCGGCGTGTCACCATGGAGACCTTGTCCTCATCTCCCCCCAATGTTTATCTGCAGAGAGGGGAGGACAGGAGCATGAAAGGACAAAGAGATGTACACCTCTGACATTTATCAAGGAGGACCACGTGAACTCACAATACAGAAACCAGTGTGGGTGGCGAGAGTGTGGCTTTGCCTCCCCAGGGGTGAATGTAATGATAGGGTTCGTGGGCGTGCTCTCCATCTTTGTGCTTCCTCTAAACCTCAGTGTGAACATTCTTCTGATCAGGAATATAGAGAGTCTGCTGGAGCTGTGCATCAAGTCTTTAGTTTCATCCAAAGCAAAAACAAGCAACACATCGGCCTCTCACAATGAAACACTTGTATAAAAACACGCCAGCGAGAAGAAGTGGACGCTGACTGGGGGCTGTTTGCAACTGGATCACCAGATTAATATTGCATGTGTGCGAACAGCAGGTCTACCAGTCAACATTGGTTTCAATGGAGTGTAAATAAGCATTACTGAGCAGCCATTTACAGTACATGCAAAGAATAATATGTGGAAACTGCTGAAAGGTTCTGAGGAGACAGGTTGAGGCGTGCTTGCTAGAAAGGAACTAAACCTGACTGAAACAGACGGCTGGCTGGAAGGCCTGCTTTTATTGTTGGGAGCCTTAAGATCTGCAGCGATTAGTCATTACACGATGGGTTAGAGAAGGAGTCTCACCAGTTTAAATAAGACTAATCCAGGGGCAAACAGTGTTTTGAAAGAATTAATATAAAGTGTGTTGATGCTGCATCACATGAATAAAAAGATGTATGTATAAATAATGAGTGACTTGAGGGTCCACAGATGTTGTTTTTCACCTTTGTAATTTTGTCTCTGTAAAGTCAGTTGGTTTCAAATGATTGTACTATTCCTCAGAGGTAAAAAGTAACTTGAGTGCATTCAGTCAGTTACGGTATTTAAGTAAAATGTAGAGGTACTTGTAGGCTACTTGACACCCCTTGAATTTTTCCATTTTATGCTGCTTTATATTTCTACTCCACTACACGTATATGATGGCTGTAGTCACTAGTTACTTTTATGCTTGAGATTTTACATTAAAAAAACATAGTTATAAAATACAAAGAACTGTTTTACATCAAACAACTTGCTTCCAACATTTCTAGCTTTTGACAAAAAAAGTGTCTAGTTGAGGCCCTGTTTCAGATGCTTATTAGTTGTCAACAGTTGCACCAAACAAAACTTTCCCCCCAGGAATCTCTCAGATAGTTTTAGTTAAATAAGAGTTTGAGGGCAAAACAGGTCAAATCATCAAAACGAAACAAAAATGCAAACTGAGAGCTAAGTGATAGCTAAGAGGCTGCTAATGGTGCATTGTTGTATTGGTACTTTTACAATGCAAATGTTTGACTTACAGTTATTTGCTTTCTAACCACGAGTTAATTTGATTAGATGATTGATACTACTGAAGTTACAGTTACAGCCAGCAGCGGTCAGCTTAGCATAACAACTGGATTTGGAGGAAACAGTTTGCTTGGCTCTATCGAAAGGTAACAAAGAAAATCAGCCTACCAGCACAGCTACTTAACACATTTATAAATGTTGTTTAATCTGTAAAAAAAACCCCAACAACTTGTTTTTACACTTTGGGTAGCCAGTGGCACCCTGAACTGTAATGACAAGTCTGCCAAACAGAGAGCGAGCTAACCTACAGTTTGTCATTCTCCACATAGGCGATGCTTATATACATTAAACAAGGGAGATGCATGACTGCATGGGAGATGTGTTAACATTAGTGAGCTTTAGAAGTGCTGGTAGGTGGATGTAAGACTAACTTACCTTTGGGCACAGCCTGAGGCTATTTCCAGTCTTTATGCTAAGCTAAGCTAACCAGCTGTTAAGTGCTGTGTAGTATTACTATTTAGTGGTCAAAGATATGTGGTTTAAATTCGCTTATTTAACTCAGCAAGAAAGCGAATAAGCACATTTCCCCAAAACTATTTCTTTAAATCACATAATGAAAGGTGTAACTTGCTCCTGTTAATTTAAAGAGACTAACATTATTATGATACAGGATAAACTGAACTTGAACTGTCTTGTACTCACATTGTAGGGATAGATATGCACGGATCATGCCTGAAGTGGCAAGTGTAGATAATCCCAGAGTGAGCAGGGACACAGGTGTCAACACCAGAGGGCACTCCGGTACAACAACAACTCATCGCGACACCCGAGACCTTGAAGCTCCTGTAATGTTTGATAGGAGCTTTGGGCTGTTACCGGAGAGGGACGAAAGAGGATTCAGGAAACAAAAGAGGGCATTTTTAGGTTTACGTACCTTTTGATGGAGCCAGAGGGCTGAGTGAACATCTCTTCTTTCAAAGCGCAGAGACCTGTGCAGACACATCCTTAAACCGCAGCTCACACAGACTTTGGCGAGATTAAACCAGAAGGCCACGCTCCTCTGCCAGGCCTATTCCTGCTATTTTTAGGACAGATGGAGATGCTTTGACTCCCCGATGTATCCAGAGGTGTGAACAGAGAGAAGGTTAATGAGAGTGTCTTTGGGGATTTCTTGTTGTTGTTGTTTCAATTACGGCATGTTCAGAGGAAATGTCTTGTAAGTTTCCTCAGTCATGACGTTGTTACTATTCAGTGCTGGCACTGTGAGAACAGCATGAGACACATCAAGAAGCTGTATGGTAGTTCAAGAGTTCCTTCACTAATGGTGTTTTGTTTTATCGCTTTAACAGGACACATACAAGCTTCAACTCCTCCCATCCAGATGAGTAAACTCCTGACTCATCTTCATGTGACTTCTTTTATTTTCTGCTTTCTGGGGCGAGATCATGGGCGAGATCAGTCCCACCTTGAAAGAATTTGGACTCTTAGGTTGGTCAGCAAAGATTTTTAGAGGTTGTATTCATTTCAGAAGGTCTATAATGCAAAAAAAAGTTTGGACATGTAAAATAAACTAAGGAAAAAACAAGAGAAAGTATGTATGATAAAGTAATCTAATTACTTTACCATCATAATGTACATCCTCCAGGGCACTAGACAGTATAGGATGGATATTGTTCAGTCCAACAAAATATCTAAATGAAGTGAAAAAAGCAGTTGTTAACAATATTTAGTATTTTTGCTTGATAAATCAGTTAGTGATTCATTTTCTGTCCTTCAACTTAACAAATCTGCTATTTCAGCAGTACAACAGCTTAAAAACATGTTTGTCTTTATTGTTACTGTATAATGTTTAACCCCAAGATATATTTAGCCTAATATAATCTTAGAACATGTACAATAATAGAGACGAAAGAACTGTTCACGCCACCAGCTCTTGTTCTTTAACTCTAAGTGATGGCAAATGCGAGCTTTCATTCCTGCTTTTCGAATCACTTACAAGATTAAAAACCTTACACTACCGCCTCAGGAGGGCCACAACAGACTGGAATCAGATATGGGTCTCTCAAAGGAGAGCTCAGTGACTTTTTAATGGACACTTTCCCCTCGGGTAAAAATGTCTATTACAGGATGGACACCTTCTTGTCAGATAAAAATCCCTCTATCACGGGAGTGAGAAGAGAAAAATACTCACAAATCAAAGCTGAGGATATGAAGTCACTTGTCCTGAGGGCCTGCTGTGAATAGACGGCACTCTGCTTCAAACTGCAGTTTGTTATGGAACAGCTGTAATCATGATGCAACAAGCCTCAATTGCTTTGGAGTGTGAAATAAAATAAAACATCAGGGTTCAAAGTAACACAAATAACATAACTTTCTGGGTTTCTGGTGCAGTGTATGATCTTAACTTTGTCATGATTTCAAACTGTGTTGTTTTTTTTTTCCAATGTTTTCCCTCCAGTTTAACAACCAGTCAGTAAAACGTGTCACAGATGGCAAATGAAAAGGACCTATTGAAAGCTGTGGCACACCTGCAGTGAGGGGACACTGAACACATGCAGACATCTTTTGTATTCTTCATATAACATGCTCGGGCCTCAGCCGATGCCAAAATAGGGAACAGTAATAAAAAAAAAAGAGCGCACAACCTCCCACCTCCCTGCTGGATGGCTTAGCAGGGCTGAGAGTTTGGCACATCTCAACTAAAATGTCTGGCATGAAACTCTCACTTAACTGGAGCAGGTATCGACACGCAGAGGCAAAGTCTTCCTGAGTTTCAAAGGCTTGTCTGCCTTACAGATATGTTGCATTTTGTGAGTTTCACTTCCAACTATGTGGATATTCTTGCTCTCGTGTAATGTGATAGATGACACTCTCTGACTCAAAACGGAAACATTAAACCAGTATCAGTATTAAAGCAAAATAATATGCATGAGCTTGTGATGCTTTGAAATGAAGTGATGTCAGCACTTGTACAAAGAGTGATTTTTACCGTCTCAGATTCTAACCACACCAACAAAGTAGCTGTATGGATGGCCGTTTCAGTCTGTCCACGCTGAAATATCTCAACAACTACTGGATGAACTGACTGGAAAATTTGGGCAGGCATTTATGGTCCCCACAGGAGTCCCACTGATGTTGGTGTTCCCCCGGCTTTCCATCCAGTGCCACCAGAAGGTTGATGTGTAACTTTGTCCACTACTTTGGTCCACGATGAGATGTCAGCAAAATTAATGTTTTTCATCTTTCTTAAATTTGAGGTTATGAACCCCCAGGCCAGAAACTAGGGATGCATTGATCCGATATGATGGATCGGTATCTGCCCCATTACAGATCTTATCAAGTGGATCAGGCATCGACCATGACATGATCCCATCCACATTAAATACAGTACCATTTAGTTTTTCTGCTATCAGTTACATTAATTAAGTTCCAGTAATTTCTGGCTCTTGTTACCTGCCTAAAGACATTCCACACAGAGAAGTGTACACATTGTAAATTGGAAAAGGAGAGCCCCCAGTGTGAGTTAGTATTCGGTATCAGAATCGGGGATAGAGAAAAAAATTTAATTGGTGCATCTTATTTATGCTCTGAAACTTCTGTGGTGATGCACATCCAAACCAGGACAAAGCTTAGAGAGACTGGCTGATTTCAGCAGTAATTTATTGTACATTAAAACATTTTCCACAAACCTCCAGCAGCAAAAGTACACTAGAGTGTGTTCACACAATGATGGGTGCACAACTGCCATCATCAAAAGACACAATCATCATTATAATCATTAAAAGTGTCATAGTTATCAACTTAAATCATTTTAACTATTAGCGTCACCACCACCACCACCAGAAACCCAACACCACGTCACAATAATCTCCTTCTTAATATTCAAACATAAAGTCTTTAATCAAGCAGAACACTTTGAAATCTGCAATATGCAAACAGGGGTCAAATTTCAGCATTTTTTTAAACCTGCATGAAGCACCTGCTGGTTGGAACTTACTTCTCAAGAACAATCAAAGAGAAGTAAAAAGAACAAATACTGTCTTGATTGTCTAAACCTAATTATTATCTTCATACATAATTATATAAATCCTGATTCACAAAGCAGGTTTATCAAACTATCTGGCAGAGTAAATTCAACGTTATTCAGACAACTCAGTAGACCTGCTTCTTGAAACAGGCCCCTGCGGATCTGCTCAAGTTTAAACAAAGACCAAGAATTAGCAGATACTCACGATTTGACCCTTGTTTGCATCATACTGCAAATACCAGAATCACATCCTACAAAAACAAGGGCACTGCCCTGATTTTCCTTTAAATGGACACCACAGACGACACACACAAATGCAGATGTAGATGTAGAAAGATGTACAGTGGCAAATGAAGGGTGATGTCCTTTTTGCTGGACTTACCAAAGGAAAAAAAAAGATCTACCTGAAGGTATTTTAATAATCACTTTTGGCCACTGCATGGGTATAGCTTTATCAAGCACAACCAAACAACCTGGATTTCAAATTATAGCTGAACCAGGCCACACAAACCTACCCCATGCACATGCCCAGCCACCGACAGATACACACATCTCTCAATATGCTCAACTTGGCTGAGCGACCGCAGCCTCTTACAGCCGATTCTGTAGGACTTATTACTGATAAACGAGAGCACTTGTGGCATGTGGGGTGAAGAAATAAACATGGGCGAGCCTCCGAGGAATTATCAGTGATTCTGTCATTATGTAACACAGCAGCAGCCTTGGGAATGCCAGCCGCACAGGAATAGTATATTAGTGCTGAAGTCCTACCACCCATTACCATTTTCCTTGATAATGGCCATTCCCCAAAACATACAGCTTGACTTCACCTGCATAAATGATATGATTAAAATAAGAGAAAGCTGTTGGTGTCTTTAGCATTTTTAAGCAATAATTCATCTTTAACATGTCAGATCTTCACAGCTGAGAAGTCATGCTTTTACAAATAGCAGTCTACTCAGACATAATAATCAAATACCATGATTGGAAGCAGAAATGTACTTGAAAACACTGTAGTGGACAAAACCCCCATGAGTGTAGTGTATGCGGAAGGGGAAGAACCTAAACATGAGCCAGCATGATGAGACATATTCCTTTTAACCCTTGATACTCTATATACAAACATGCAAATTCTTACTCCATCAATAGCAGCATATTTTTGGACCACCTCCACCTCCAAACAGACTTCCCTACCACATGCGGGTAGGACTGGGCACCTTATGAACTACTTTAAATTAATTTCCTTTGTTTTAGGTGACATGGATAATCGCTGGTGCACACAGAACAAGAGCTTTCCTTGCAATGACTGAACAGACACATGTGGGCATGACCTGCAGCAGAAACTGAGATCACAGTCTTAGACAGAAGTAAAACGGACTTGACAAGTTCAGGTTGGACCTCTGGACAAACAAAGCCAAAAAAAAGGAGCTGAGTGCTGTCAATCACATTCCACACACGAAGCTAAGCCAACTGTACAGCACAGAGAAGACAAGTGACCAGTCTTCAGTGTCCGCTTCCCTGGACAGAGAGGGGACATCAAGTCTGACAGGCCTGGGGCTTGATAAGGAGAGCAGTGCCCCCTGGGAGTGTGCAAGGTGGGCCTGGGACAGTCACTTTAAGACGGGAAAATCACTTTTTTTTTTGCTGCCACAGACCTCGGAGGAGCCCAGGGGTCCTTCTGTCTCCATTCAGTGTCATCTTTTCGATTAAAGATGTGGAATGAGGCTCGTAAGCCATTGTCATATGGTCGTTTCAAGTCACAAAAAAACAGCAGTTTTAAGAGCAACATCAAGCACAATTCTTAACTGAACTGAAAGAAATAAACATTTCAAACACCCTATTAAACATCTTTTAAACGGATTTCTTGAACATTGTTTGAAACCTACACAAGTCCTGTGAATTCGCCTATGATGGGTTCATCTGTCAGGACAATCGTGACCACAGACGTGTGTAGTTCTTAAAGGCGTACAGTGTTGATTCGCAGTGGCTGCACGTTCTTGCCGTTGGCGTGGCTCTGGCCCGGGCTAAAGTAGGGGAAGACCTTGGCGGGAAATTTCTCCCGGTAGGTGTAGAGCCAGGACATGTCGTCTGCATTGTAGAAGATGAGCAGGCCTTTGGGGTAGTCCAGATACACCCCCACCTTCTCCAGCTTGCTCTTGACGTTGAGGCGGGTCCAGGGCTCGGTGCAGGCACTGTACTGGTTCCCGTCGTGCATGACAATGCAATAAAAGCCGCGGCTGGGCTGGATCTGGATGCTGCCTTTGCGGCTGACTGTCTCGTTGGCCACACCGATCATCCATTGGGTCTTCTCCGACACCATCACCTCCCAGTAATGGACTCCCGATGCAAAGCCCTCTGCGCCTAGAACAGACACCTCTACGTCAAAGCGGCGTGGGGAGTCCTGAAGGGGCTGCGGATGCAGATTCCCATAAGCCACTATGGTACAGTCGTCTGAGAGGATCAGTCTTTGGTGGGCTGTGATGGGGTCGAGGGTCAACGCTGCTGGCACTGAGAAAGACAAGAAAAGGGAGACGAAGGAAGAAACAGTTTCAGCACAAAGAGTAAGCATGTTTTTCATTTTTAGATATAAGATTGTGGAGAGAAAACACTCAACCTAGATAAATATAAGGATAAAAGTAAGAAAAAAACAAAACAACAAAACAAACACATCAATATGTTATGACTCAGCTTAGCCAAACAGAAAAGTGAGGACAGGCAGAAAAGGAAATACAGGCTGCTCAGGCACATTACAGGAGAGGTAGGGTCATGGTTATGATCTGATCTCTGAAAAGCTCCAAATGAAAAGATTTCATCACAGGCGGTGGGTTCAAAACAAAGCGCACTGTCTGGTTGAAAAGTATCCACTGAAGATATTATGTTATGACCAGTAGGTCATAACATGGTCAAAATGGTTAGTTTTCCCAGGTTTTAAAATACTGTATGTCTCCGAGGTTTCTGCCTCCACCCTTAAGGGCAAACCACACAGAAAGCCTTTTTGCCTTTTCGACTCAAGATACACTTCCATTTTGTCAAATGTATCAATCCACATCGACTCCGGTGAGAAATAAAAATCAGGGAATACAAATAATGCTGTTTTTTTCCTGTATACATCCTCATGGAGGATCTGTATTTGTCCAGTAAATTGTGCTGTCAGTCAGATGTCCTGTCCTCAGTTCCTCAAGAGCTGTGTGACTGAGAGGCCATACAGACGCAACGTCACATCCAACTTTTAATGTGGAATCTCACCAACACAGTGGAGGTGAATTGAGTTTCATTTGTGGTTCTCCAAGCATTGAGAAATTGCTTTTTTTCTTTTAGGTTTATCTGATACTTTTGAGACATTAAAGATAGTCAGAAAAGGTGGGGGGAGACTATGGGGGATGACATACAAAAATGGCCTTCAGCCAGAACTGAAGAGCTGTTGCTGAATTTCATTCACCTCCATTGTTTTGGAGTGGAGGCAAATATTTAAAAAGACAGAAGACAGATATCTCTAAACCTGGGCAAATAAAACCAAAAAATTATCTCAATTCCATGATACCACTAGATGAAAGTCAGAAAATATGTTTTGTTTTGTAATTTGGGTGAACTGACCCACAACCTTGTGGAGAAACAACGAGGGGTTTTCCTGTAGAGTGCATTATTTGGCATCATTATTTTGCGTCTGATTTGGTCTTGCATCCAGCACTCAACAAAACTCTGATGGTGTCTTCATGGTAAACATTGTTCTCTAGCAATGTGATGCACTTTGTGTATTTCTGTCATGTATAACTGCAGTTGCAGCATTACGTCAATGTGCTGATGCTGTGTCATAATCAGCACAACGCGTGTGCTGAGAAAGAGGCTGCCAAAACTTCCAAAGTGGAACAGAAGAGCCATTTGATTGGCTGGATTCAACAGTGTTTCCACTGGTAACGTCTTTGCCATAAAACAAATATAATCACTCAAGAAAACAAACTTGATTTTCCTGCCATTCTGCGTTTTGATATAGTTTTATACAACCAGCAGGTTTTTGAACATCCTGTTTGCAAATGGCAGTCTGTGTTTGTGAATGCTGCTCTATCTGCCTCTACATGCGTGACTGAAGGCCGTTCAGTACAGTGAAAAAAGCGAGAGTGGGTTTGTCGACATTTTTAAAAATCCATTTTTCCCCACTTTAAAGAATACAAAAGTCAAACAGACATCTGGAGAACTTGACATTACTTCATTACAATACCTACATCTGAGAACAACTACCTACAACTGAGAAAAGTGAATACTTTTAGGAAGTTAACAAAATAAATAAAAAAAGTGAAAGGCAGACTTGTAAAAGTGTGAAAGGGGGTTACATAAAACAATTACTTTAAAATTTAATTTTAAATACTTCAAAAACAGGAGGAGGTCTACATTTGTGTGATTAATATTTTACCAGCAGAATGAAACAGTTTCAGTATATCAGGATTTGTGGTCATGTTCTCAGTCTCAAACAGAGCTTAGCCATGTCATGTGCTGAGATTCAGTAAGAACAAATATTGCTGGCACCACTACAGAACATTGCAGACTAACATTTAATATCAAGGAATTCACATCAGCTACACTGCAAGAGGACTTCTGTGAACTATAAATGAAAACAAAGCTGATGTTATATTTGATTTGGCATCTTGCTGTTTGTTGTCTTTGTAAACACATTAGCTTTTCTGCTGTACTTGATTAAATGTTGAACAAGGTACCTTTATTTTATTTTTTAAATAAAACACACATTAAAGTGATAATTATCATTTTCTTCAATACTTCTAATAACTATATATTAGAACTCTTAAAATATGTATCTTGTAAAAAGTGCTTGCTTGACCCAGTTGAAGGCATGGTACACGTGCACATGTGTGCACATAATTAGGAAGGTACCACCTGTGCCTGATGACAGCATATACATTATATCACGGCTGCGAGAGTCAAAGCCATGCCCTGTGGTAAAAGATGACTGATGGCTTGTTATTATACGGCACACCCAACTGCTGCTCGACTCTTATTTCAGAAAAATGAAACATGTTGAGTTGTGTGATGAGTGTGACTGCGAGTACACCACGATACATTTTTAATAATCTGTTTTTACCTTCATGCATAAACTAGAATTTTCAAAGTCAAGCGCTCTCCACTGACAGGGTAACTCCATTTGAGCAATATCAGGCAACATGAATGGCGCAAATGATACTGTCAAGCAGTAAGCAGTTTTATATTTTATATTATGCTATTTATGTTTTTAATCTGTTTTAAATGTACATAACTTCTGGTTTTAAATAAAATTTAGTATTATTATTATTATTATAGTAACTACAGCGATTGAGGATCTGCTCCAGCTCATTCCACAGGCTCCAGGTCAGTAGGAGACCGTTTCTCTGTGCAGTTATGTGGTTTTAAGGAGGGAGAATCTGCACCCATGTCTGCTTATTAGGGAACCATATCAGGCAGAACAATAACCGCTTGTTCTCTTTGCTCTCTTTCACATAATATATTTAAATCAGCTGGGAGAAATGGAGGTGGAATGTCTGGCGCCCGGCCAGTGGAGAGGACAATGCCTTCTCCAGTCAATGACATCTCCCGTGTTTGTTGCAATCAAGTCATTAAAATTTCATAACCTGAGTGCCTCTGTGTGTCGTAGAGAGAAACCTGCACGCACACACACGTCAGCGGAGAACCCATTTTTCCTGCTGAACATGAGAGGGGGGGGGAAATATTAAGCACCGCGTCTGGTAGTTATTCGCGCTAAACCATTGGTGACAGCTAGGGATGATGGGAGGAATGTCTTTATTTCGTCTCTGGCAACCGCTGGTGATGGATCGTAACCAATTATTCCATTTGGCAGCCAGTCAGGGGAGGCCAAAAAACTGCCACTGGCGTCCCCTCAGCCGGCAGCGGGCTGAAATGGGAGAATTGATTTGAGGGAGTAAGAAATTCCTCAGCACATTATTTTAAATAATGTCCTGTGAGTGAGTGATGGCTGTAGGGCAGAGGGAGTAGAGCGCCTCTCAGCACTGTCAAACACAGAGGGGCATCACGGGGCTCCAGGTCTGACCACCATTTCTCATCTGAGAAGGGGAAAAAACCTCAAAGCATCCAAAAAATACTATGCAGGACAACAGTAATTCCTGCACTCTTTGAGTCAAACATTGACCTACTGAAGGAAAATTTGATTATCAACCTGTTTTAAAAGGAACAGTTACACATTTGGAATCTATGGATACTTGCACTCTTGCAGAGAGTTAAATATAAGTCTACAGCTGGATGATGGTAATTTTAGCATAAATACTCGAAACAAGGGAACACAGTTTATATGGCCCTATCTAAAAAGTACTAAAATCCACTCTAAAGCTTGTTCATTAACATATTATAACTTGTTTGTTGAATCTGCACAAAAAACCATGTGTAAACAAAGTGGTTGGTAGATTTTGTTTGTTGTTTGACCTTTGGACAGAGCTAGGCTAGCTGTTTCCAGCCTTTATGATAAGCTAAGCTATCCAGCTGCTGGCTGTAGTCCTATATTTAGCGGGCAGACATGACTGTGGTATCGACCTCTTCATCTTCATCTCTGCAAACAAAGCAGATAATAACACCTACAGTGCATTAAACCCTGTATATTTACTAACCAGCATGTTTGAATTCCATATAAATGTTCCAGTCATGTTCACATACCTGGTGAGACATCCTGGAAGAGCAACTTCCATATTGTGTACTGCAAGGGGCCCATGTACTTGGATGTCGGGAAGTCTTCATACGTCAGATTGGTCTCATGTATCTTCCCTTTAATCCTGGGACAGAAAAACAGATCAATAACGGGCTAAATCCAATTTGCTGCTTTTTCCGAAAAATACTGCCTCTTGTTCAACCCACAATGTCGATGCTTCAAGTTATTATGCTGGTATGTGTCTCCGAAATGTGCCATTATTGACATTTAACAGCTGACAAACAGCTTCATGAATCTCCAGCAACAGAGATGAATGTTATCAGTGTGGGTGGGGGGGTTGCGCTAACACCATTACCGTATGATTCAACATGAATCCCGACATCAATCACTCAGTGCACTTCTACTTGTCCAGAGTTCAGGCAAGACATTGCGTGGGTTACTTACCACAATGAAATCTTGAAAATAACAGTACACTATGCTGTAAAAGGGACCTAGAACATTTGGGGCGAAAAGGTTATTTTTGGTGTGTTGTCTGACAAGAAGGCATGATAATAAATGAGTACCATTCCATGGTTTGTTTAAACTGTATGTTTTTGTTCTTATGTAGAAATTATTTGGGGGGTTTCTACATCAAAATACCCCTTTGGTCTTCTTGTAAAATATTAAAATATTTTTGATGACTCATCTTAAACTCGGGGCATAAACATACATGTACCTTGGGTGATTTGGGATGAACTACCTAAACCCTCGCCTCAGTAAAAGGACTGGTTAGCAGAGTGACAAAGCTGCAAATGGCCAAATAAAATCAGTTATTGCAGGTTTAATGAATATAAACATTTCTTTGCTGAAAACTCCAAAATGAGACATTTGGCATTAGGGCTGGAGGATTTCATCTAAAATCAAAATCCCAATTAACTTAACTTTCACCTCCATTATGATTACTGAACAATTATTTTGATGGGTTTTTTTTTACTTTCATAGTTCACTAACAACGTTTCTACTGTAAATATGCTCAACTATTAAAGTTGTTTTTTAAAATTAAAATTAATTTATTATCTAAATGTTAATTATTAAGGTAAGCGAATGAGAGAGAACGCGCGGCTTAAAAGGACGCTGAAAATGAGCGAGTAATACGTTTTAATCAATAAGCTGGCAGTAAATGTACAATGTAGGTCAGTGTTTCCGTTAATAAAAGTCTGTCTCTTGCTTCCACAGCTGCTGGAAAGTGAAGGCGGTTACCGCTGGCTAACATCTCCCTGTGCTTCAGACTCCGGTCTGAAGGCTGAGCAGGAATTGGACGATCACGTGACTAGACATGGCGTTTCAAGTTGAAAGTAGGTTACGTGAACACACAAAATATTACCAAATAACCGAAATAACTGACATGGGGAAATTACGTCGGTGAGAGGCTTTGAATTTCGGGTTCGATTACTTTTCAATTAAGAGCTATATGGCATATTTTTGGGAAATGTCAAAATGTACCTGTATTAAATTTTTCACAGGGACCTATTATCTCTTCCATTCATGTTGTAGCTGCCTGAAATGCACATTGATCATTGTCCATCACGTCTACATTTATAGTCTCTTCTCAGACATATCATCCACTTTTTAATTTGTACCAAAAAAAATGTTAATATTCTAACTTTACACACATTGTGGTGTTTTGTAAAAGCTAACATGCTGTTTGATTCAGTCACTCCTGTTGGCTCTTCATTCAACCTCATTAATCTGCTTTAAAGTATTAAACTGTTCAATTAAATCGTCCTCAAGTACCCCTCCCAGATTAAACATTACAGCTGCTTTATTTCTGGCCTAATACACCATCTGTTGAGGGATTAGCTGAAGCTGCTGCTCAAATCTGTACTTTCTCCAAAATTTAAGCAACTTTATGTTTAGCACCAACAGAACACACATTTGGCATGTTGTGAGCTATCACTTTGATATTACTAAATTTTTATACGTTACTATAACTATTTTAATGGCAAATATTTTACGATTAGATAAAGGGTTGATATGGGACTTCAAGAGTTGGTAAAACCTGATCCTTCTCGAAGCAAATGTGTTTACAACCACATGTTTTTTCTCTTCAGACTGCAGTGATGACTGTTAGAGCAAACTCAGAGCAAGTAAAGCACCTCTCAGATGTGACAGCTACTCCCTCCAGGAAGTCGTGTCTTCCCGACTCGTTGAGGCGCTCCTGCAGGATCTGGATGCCCTCCTTGACGTCGCGCAGCTGCTGGCTGTAGCGCTGGATCTTGTGCTCGATGTCGGCCAGCTTGCGGGCCGTGTCCATCTCCAGCTCTTCCAGCATGCTCTTCTGGCGCTCGCGCAGGAAGCGGTGAAGGCGCTCAAATGCGTCGCCGATGGTTGCACGCAGACTCTTGGCTGAGGACTGGAAAGAGAAGCAAAGGTTTACCTTAAAAAAAAAAAACCCTCAGCTGAGTAATTAATAACTGCCATATTACAGGACTGTGAAATATACTTTGTACAGTAGTTAGCTGGGTTTGTTGAGTGTTTCAGTCACAATAGCCTGACTCTCAATTAGACACGGGTCAGTAATTCAAGGGCTTATAAAGTGCTCTAAATTGTGTTAATATTACATTAACATGCATTCATTGATTCAGCTTGTGCAAGTATTGATTTTATGTGGCTTTCAGTGAACAACCTTCCCCTGAGAAAAGAAAGTAGGTTTTTCACCATTTTAGTGAGGTGAAACAAACTGACAGAAATAACCCAAAAAAAGAGGATCAGGACGGGGGTCACAAAGGACATCCTGTGTGTGAAGATGTCGGACTACAAGACCAGTGGACAGACGGAGAAGCTGAAGCTATTACAGATAGAGCTGAGCAGTTTGCAGGGGGACGGCAGACTGGGAGATCAAGAGTTGAAGAAACTGATTTGTAGCTGAAGAGGGAAAATGGGAAGCTAGACATCAAAGAGAATGAATCATCTGAGTGCTAGCAGTCTGAGTGTCAGAGAGACAGAACAAAGGGGGGTGACGTGAAAACCCTGCAAAAAAAAAATAAAAAAAATAATCACACATAGAGGCGCGGGAGCCTTTTAATTTGAAGCATCTGAGGAAAGCAACTGGACTTCATTCAGACATTTTGTCCAAAGTTTTCCAGTCTGTTTTCAAAAGTCATAATTTTACTGAAAAAACTGAACTCCTGTATGCACACAGATTCAAAATAAATCCAAGCATGCTCATCAAAGAGAAGCTCAGAAGAATTAATTGAATCACAGTGAAATTGATCTTCAAATGAAACTTGTTTATTTTCTCTGCTGGGAATTCCTACCACTCCTCTGATCTTTTCAGGAGGAGCTGGATTTAGGAGTTGTGATCAGAGGTTTTAATCACACAGCAGGCCTGTTCCTCTTGTTCTTTCAGAGACCGGAGGAAGGTATTCTCCCTCGGCCTGTGGGAACTGATTCAGATGACTATTTCAAGCAAGCATGAGGGCTATGACATTAAAGGTGGGCTGTATCCCAGTCCTCCTATCTAGTTAGGAACTGAAAACTGATGGTATGTAGGAGGAGGAGGACTTCACAATCCCACCTATCAGTCTTTCTGACATGTCTGTTGCTTTGGCCCAGCAGGATGTGACGGCACTGAGAGGGTGTCTGCAGCCCTTGGAGACAGGGAAGCATGTGATAATCAAGCGCATCCCCGGTGGACATGTGAATAGGACACAATGTCTATCCTTCAGATGGAGACACACACGAGCAAAGGACTCAACTTGGAGTGCAAGGGCGGCACATTCAGTCAAAATGAAGGCCGGGCTGCTGCAGGGATTCTCAATATTAGTACAAGAACTGAGATGTAACTGCACTTATGTCTGTTTACAGGTTTTGGGTATTACTTTTATATATGTGCAAAAAGTTGTATAAAGCCTTTTGTTGCTCCAGAGGGAGACACAAAAGCTCTTAAATTATCACAAGTGATGTCACTTGATCCAGCATCCTTTAGGGAAAAAAACTGAAAACTACAAGAAAGGAACCTATTTTAAATTTGAGGGTTTGGAGTTAGTAAGAAGAGATGCTCCCAGACCTCTGTAGCCGGCTCCTCATCTGTGCTTGAGGCTAACGGTTCGAAGCTACGTTACCCACTACTAGCATAACACAAGAGTCTCCAAGTGAGCTGTCAGGGGCAGAGTTGCATTGTGGGTATTGTAGATGCAAGGTTTTGAGAAGGAAGAAGAATGCAGAATAAAAAAGCCAATGTCCCTGGTTGTGCTGCATTGATTGTGATTTGTCCATGTAATGTTGCTCTTTTAACAACTTTATGTTAGAAACGAAGAAGCAACCTCAAATTTAGCAAGATGAAGAAATGCAGGGAGACATTTCATTGTCAACTACCTAAGTGCATCCAAGATCAATGAAGTCACAGTGTGGCTCTCTTCCAGGCAGTGTGCAAATGGATGTAAATCTAATGAGATCAGCTCATTTCCAATGAAGAGTCGGGGGCGGCTGAAAGGCCTACATCTAGCAGTCAGAGTGAATCAATGGATGGGCTGAAATGGACAAGGGCCTGTCTCTCTCTGGCAGCGGAGGGTCCTGCAGTGCAGAACTTGGAAAGAAACACGAGCGATGCTTTGACATCAGGACAGCAGGTACAAAAACAGGAGAAATGGAAATGCGTTCCCCAAATGACAAATAATGCTGACGGCTACAACATCATCTCTGCCAGAGACCTTTCCCTGGTCAATAGCCTCAATGTCACTACAGGAGAGGGACGAGATGTGCATGGGTGGGAGGGGGATTGAGGGATGACATATTGAGTGGATGCTCAAGGTTCGCTGATTAAAACAAGGTGTCGAGATTAAACGCTCAATAAACCAATTTAAGTGTTGCAATTTAACTGCCAATCCGAATCACGTTGAACGCAAAGATTGATAATTAAAGACTGCACACGATAAACAGAGCTGTCTGTCTGACACTTTTTAAGAGAACTTGTTTGACTGAGTGAGTGTTACTGTCTCCATGTGGATGTTTAAGATGCAAACAAGGATGTCTTGTTTATGTAAATATCCACACAGTGAAATGCTGATTCTTGATGTATAATTAATAACTTGTTAAATCAAAATGGGAATTCTAACAATTAATTTCTTGTTTCTCCATTTATCGTGAATGATAATCATCTATGACACTGAAAGATTAGAGCTGTAACGGTTGGCTGATCAAGTCATTAGTCTACTGGGGGAAAAAAGTAATTCTTATCATTATCTTATTCTAATCAAATGATCATTTAACTTGTTTTGAAATATGTGAAAAATGAAAACAGGAACTGGCTTCTGAAATTTGAATATTTGCTCATTTCTAAATATTCTATAATAGTAAAAGCATTTCAAACTGCACAGACAAAACAGGACATCTTAAATAAGTCACCTTAGTCATATTCATATTCTTTTTTTAATTTCCTGATCGATGGTGAAAATAATTGTTACGTTCAGCCTTACAATCAAATAAGACAAAAAAAAAGCAAATAATCACAAATAAAAATCCGACACTGAGAACAGCAAAGACTTCTTCTCCAAGCAGTAAATGTGAAGGTCTTCTAGCTGACTTCTTAACTCTAGCACATGCTTTATGATAAGAGGAGCCCCTGTGAAGAAGTATCTCATGGCGTCCAATGTAAGCCAACAATATTTCAGAACTTCTCTGTTGCAAATGTTATCTTTGTATGTCCAGGGTGACCTCATATTCTCAAGCGCTGAAAGTCTAGATGTACCGATATACTTGGAACCATTAGGCATTTCTGCTTGAAAAATGACAATAATCTGAATAGTTGCTGTCGATCTGCT
The DNA here is from genome assembly GCA_029875015.1 of Lepomis gibbosus. NCBI lineage: Eukaryota > Metazoa > Chordata > Actinopteri > Centrarchiformes > Centrarchidae > Lepomis > Lepomis gibbosus. The sequence continues at coordinate 25,131 of JAPMOB010232824.1, forward strand.
TATCAATTAATTGATTAATTGTTTCAGCCCGAGACCTGAGTGGCAACTTTTGCTGAAACAACTTAGTGATTAATTGATCAATCGTAAGCTGTTTATCCAGCAGAAATGCCAAATACTCCCTTGTTCCAGCTCCTCAAATGAAACGATTTGCTGCTTCTCTGTTTTATGTCCTTGTAAACTGAATACTTTTGCAGTAATAGTGGGATAAAGCATGACTCCACCTTAGGCTCCGGGAAATTGTGATGACCATTTTTCTGACACTTTCTGCAACTATGTAGAAAATGAAAACTATTTTTAGTTGCAGCTGTTTGCAGCTGAGTGATTGTTGCTGCTGCAGCTCTATATAAGAATAGTTTTGTTTTTTACAGGGGAGGTAGTTCAGTACCTTGGTCTCAGTAAGCTGTCTTTGCAGGAGCTGCAAGGCCTCCGTGTGTCCCTTCTCACTGTCCTGCAGGGTGGCCAGCTGCTCCTTCATCTCCCTCTGCAACATAACACAACAAAACAACCGGTCAGTAACTAGTGATTGGAACTAAATACAACAGAATAGCATTAGCATACATTCAATGTGTTTGGGGGCAAATGCTTCATTTCTGCTTTGTACAAATTTCTCAAATACAGCCCGTTACATAAAAAGAATGCCAATACAGTATATTTGGCAGACATATTTTTGCAAGTCTATCGTATTTATTTAAATTGTATTATTTGAGTAATAGCTCTTGTTGCTTGGGTACACGGCAGCAAAGATTTAAGCCTCAGCTACAAAACAAACAAGGCAAATGGAGAGCGAGATATGAAAGAGATGAAATGAAATCTCTGGAGATGTTGGGCTGTGTCAGAGAAAACTGGGTCTCATCTCTAGTCAGGCACACGCTGGCAGAACCTGCGCCGCTCAGGCACCTCCAAGTCTCCCCAAGGCAGGAAAGAGGCTCTGCGGGAGCTGGCTGGGATGGATGCTGTCACGAATGGCGCAGAGTTTTATGCAGGTCCCATGTGCCAAAAAACACTGGCGCACTCAGATTTAGGTATTAGGACAGAAGTGGTTCAGCAGACGCCCCTCCCTTAAGTAGACACTTGTTTATACAAATGTGCAAAGAACTGAAAGACTCAAGGTACAGCTCTGCACTTTGTTAATCACTACTTGGCTGATGTTTTCATACTAAGTAAATAACGAGGAATGGTAGATGGTAGAGTTTGAAATCTCAAGAAACTCTTATGAAAGTTAAAACTTTTGGGTTATACAACAGTCTTGCTTGAGTTTTCACTTGGGTACATGATGCATTATAAAATGAGGTTTAAAGAGGATGCAATTTGACATTGTAGTGATACTAAAAGTCTACAGCCAAACTAGTGGCTCTGAGGCTGTACTTAGGCACAGCAGTGTTTTCAGCTAAATAATGACGTCACCTGCTAACATGCTCATATTCAACAATGCTAACACGCTTGATGTTTACCAGGTATAATGTTTACATCATCTGAGTTAGCATTTTAGCATGCTAGCTTTTGGTAATTAGCACAAACTACAAAGCAGAACTGAGGTTCGGTCATAAACCAAAGTATTGGATAAATCAAAATAATCGTGATGCTGCTAGATGAAATGACACTGAAATTTGACAAGGCTGATATTGTTGGAGATAGGTTTGAAAAATCTATTTTGAACTGACTGCAAAGAACAGACAGGAAAACAAACAGATGACAGCAGACCACATAAAAAAAACTTTGTTGTGCAAGATGCCGCAGCAAATCTGCCCTGACTGATGAACCAAGACTAAAGCACCCAAAAATCTCAATACTATGGCCTCAGCTTATTTATATTTACTTATCTCAGCCTAGGCAAACAAGCCTTCAGAGAGGCAAGAGCGGTATCCTCTTCTTTTAAAGAGAGTGAGCAATCTTCCCCAGGTCCATATGGGAAGTACTGACTTCTGTTACTACGATGAACATTAATATACAAAAGACATATTTAATCAAAAGGATGTAGAAATAAATTGTATCATGGACCTGAAATCCAAAATCAGAACATGGTCCAAAATCAGAACTGCCTTTGTCAAACTGAAGGTGATACTGGTTCAACCCAATTTGAGCCTGCAACCACTGCAGCATTGAATGACTTAGCAGACCATTAAAACCTGAAAGTCTTTTTGTTGGTGAAATACAGCTGACAAATTCAATTTTATAAAAAACAAAAACTGAAAATTAGGGGAAATGTGCCATTACATTCAAATTCTAAGACAAACAATGACAAATGGGCCTACAACAAGTACAAACAATTACATACCCACCCAGCTATAATAGAAACATAAACTATCCACTGAGCAAAATTCTTATACATAAATGAAAATATATGTATGGCGGTAAAAATGGCATCATTTCATGTCAGCTCTGAATCAGGGAAAACAAAAAAAATGAATCAAAGGAGACAACCTGACACAAGCCTCTTTTATTTCTAATGCCCCCATTAAGGCACCGTGCTGCTGGTCTCTTTGTTCATATAACCTGTGTCACCTTCCCCGAACACAAACCGCAGCAAAAATCCACCAAATGGAACTGTCAGCTTAGCAGGGCTATGAAAACAGCCATCGCTCAGCTACTGGGCTCAAATAAACACCAGAATGCATCTCCACTGACAGGAAAAATACATAATAATTAAATAATGTAGTCTACATGGGGGGAAAAGGTTAAGGTACTAGCAGAGAGGTAAAAATAAGCCATGGATCAATTTGTGATGTATTACAAAATCCTTATCCTCCATCGTAACCTGCTAAATTAAAAAAAAGGAGCAAATGCGGGCTGGTAAAAAGACGAGGGATGTTTCTTCTCAAGGACAGAAACAGTGGAAAACAATGGTTGGTGCAGAGGGGGAGCGTGACTCTCCATGCTAATGACAGGAGTGCGGCAGGCTCAGCAGGCTTTCCGCCTCATCACCACACGCTTGTCTGCAGCGGGTCAAAGGCCGCTCCCACACACTGAGACAGACCAACACTGACAGACTGGCAGAGAAAACATGCTCCTCCACTCTCCTGCTTCACGTCGTCTGACTGACTGGTCAGAGGAGGGCAACTTAAACTGTTGCTGCCGTCACGCCAATAGACAGGTGAATCAACATAAACCTCCCACATCTCTGAAAACCCATATTAATCTGGAGGATAAACCAAATGTGAAGTTCTGTCTTTTGATTTCCTGGGAGATTTGTATCATCTTCTGCACTACAGTGTGTTAAAAATGCATGCTAAAATTAAATGCCACTGGAGAATGTGTACAGTACTTAAGCTGAATTTAAGCAGGCATAGCTGCATTTTAGTAACAGCAAAAATCTACCTCGGTGAAATCATCTTCACACACTTCGAGGCAGTAAAACCTCCTCCATAACGTGCTATTACATAATCCTCTTTAGTCTTCCTGGAAGCAAAAACCGTCCTTTGAGTGTCCTACAGATGGACATTTCCTGTGATGACATTTCGAACAGAAACAGAGAGAAAAAGCTCCAGCTGCAGTGTCCATTTCTACACATGGGCAAGAAATTACAGCTCTGCTGGACGGCATTCGCTGCTATCTAGAAGAAAAGTGTGCATGACGGCAAGCAAACCATTATTATGTGACAAAACAAAACATAAAATGCAGGTGAGTGAATGCTGGTATCAGCAGAGACGCTGATAGGGAAGTTTGTGTGCTCACAGTGTGCGAGAGGAGTGTGTGTTTTGTGTTGTGTGCCGAGGCGTCTCTCTCCTGTCCGTCTCATCTGGCCAACACAAGTCTGACATGACATTTCCCCGGGACGTCAAGATGCAGGAAATGGGGGTCACGGCTGGGGGATTATAAATCTAAAACTCATTTTATCCTGCTGTCATTCCCTTCTTCCTATTCCTCTCCTGTCACGTTAGCAGCTCTGGTAGATATTTACCGGCAAATAAATGAATGAAATGGGCCATCAGTGCACGCTTCTTCAAAAATGTGCACAAGGCTTAAAATTCCTCAAACTTTCCTTACAGCTGTGAGCTTGATTACATTCAGTGGCTCGTTCAAGATTTAAAGAGCGTTATTGGCTTCAAACTGCTGGGCCTGATGAAGAGGCAAACAAAACAAAATGCAGTGTCACAGCATGAATATTAAAAAGCCAACAGCACGGAGAACTTCCTCTCACACAGACAAGACTTGCTTCTAGTGATTTCATGCACATGCACCGATGACAGGAAAGAAATGTACAGGGAACAAACTTGCAACTCATCTCCTTACTTGAAGACATACAGAGTGCAGAGCCAATATGCTTCATAGACTTATAATTACAGTCTCTTTCACCTGTTTATCATTAGATAGAGAATGCGAAGCACAGCGGAGCCCACAGTAACTCAACGTACTGCAAGTGATTTTCACAAGGACAATTTGGCATAACCTTCATTGAGCTGAGGGTGTAATTCTGTCAAGCGGGTAAACAGGAAACTAGCCAATCACAAAGCAGTGAGCACACTGCAGCCATGAAAGGCAGTAAGTTTCATGGGTTTGTTCTAATTTAACATGGACCAGGTCAGAAATATGTCGTCCACACCCATATACAGAGTCACAAGGGCAGCATACTGCCAGTTCCAGGCTCTCAGCCTGGATATTACAAAGGAAGCAACACAAACGTGTAAACACAATATGCACACTAACTCTTTTTCCTTACCAGTAAGTATCTGCAGTCAGAGCCCATTAACGTTTTTTCTCACTTTACCTATTTGGTTCAGCTCAAAGCTAAAACTGCTATTAAAATCCACCTGCTAATCGTTAACTAATCAATGTTAACTAAGGTTTTTCCCTATCTGTAGGAAAAACAAAAAGGTGTTTTGAGCTGTCTCTTTTAGAGGTTCTTAAATAAAAATGTGACATCTAGCGACCACACAGTAACCAACCCTTCGTTATATAATGGTACAAAATGGAACAATATTTAATGCTCATAGTCATATGTCTCCACAAGCTCTTTTTCACACTACTGATTATAAATAAACCTGTATGGCTCAGAAAAGAGCTGCATGAGTTGCTGTCAAGTCAGTGCAATTTGATTTCTCCACATTCATAAGTGTGCTGACGATGCAGGATGACATCACCAAAACTGTCCAATCACTGAGTTACGTGTCAGTCCACATGACTTCATGCTTACAGCTCTTGTTTTGTTTGTAATAAGTCAGTCTTAAACATGAACTAAATGGTAACAATGCTTATTATTTTTGGGTATAATTTAAAAAAAAAAATTAATCCTGTTCAACCACAGAGGAAAGATGAAACGTCAACACCCATGTAGGGGTCTATGCGATATTGACAAATAGTGATATCTACATATAACTAGATGATAATTTGCATACTTCAACAATGTGTTTTGAAATTCTAATATTGTACTAACTCTTGTTTATATAGATATTAATTGTTGCTTACTAATCACATGAATGAAAACAGGTCTTATTTACTTAAAACTGAAGAATTCAATTAAAAGCAATAAATCATTGAAGTCACCAGTGCCAAGTATTAACGACATCAAACAGTGTAAGTATGAGTAAACCATTTAATCTGTCACTCTAGCCCATAGACTGTATATAAAAAGCTCTAGCCGTTGTAGCCGTTATCGTAGTGGCTTTGATTCTGTCATCATCATTGTGGCGATGGTTGTTTTTGTGTTGGTAATTTTGCTAGTCCAGGCCTGTCGTGGACAGCTGATTCTTGAAGCATTTTATATTTTTGGTATCCTGTCCGACAAACGATTTTTGACGTAGTTTGTTGATCAATGTCTTTTGAGCACCATCCATCTTTTCACATTCAAACCATCTCCATGTGAGTGAGGTTGATCTACGTCTAGAGATTCAATTCAGTAGATTGCGAGGCTTGTGCAGGCACATGTTTTATCTCTTGGTGCTGTTTGTTGACTCATTTTTTACTTTAGTCATGAAGTTTCACCTTGTTTAACTCTAGCACACGTGTACCACATGCATGACGCATGGACAAGGTGTTTGTGATAAATTCAGCTGAGAGGAAACGTAGATATCCAAAGAAAGAAATCAGCAAATACAGGAGAGAGAACCAACATATATGTTCTCCTGGGGGAACCAAAGCATTTGGAATTTTACTATTCTGCGGCATTTTCTAATTGTGATACAAACGCACTGTGCTGGCCATCTCATCACTCAACGCCAAACTGAGTGCAGGCTGAAGACACTGACAGAGGCAGCAGTCCTCAACAAGAAAACAGATGTCACAACCACAGAAATACTGGCTGTAATGTGATATGAGCGTTGTGGTCTAAGGGTGCAAGATTTTCAAAACATTTAAATTTTTCCCCCTCATCTCTGACGCATTGTTCTTACAAGAAGTGCCATTCAGTGAAATATTAAAATGCTGACCAATGACCTCTGGGAATACACCACACTGTGTAAGCACACAGCCTTTCAAAATGTTTCTTTATATGCTACACAAGTCATTATTTTCATGGATAAGCCAACAGGCAGATTGAGGCTGAGGCTGATTTATTGGGGCTGTGTGCAAAGTAATGGTAAATTGTGGGCCAAAGGATTTGGGGGCAATCATGAACATGGTCCACCTGTCTGTCTGGTGTGATGGCAGACCCCCGGCCAAAACAAAATGAAAAGAAACAAAAAGCAGAACAAAAATGCTGTCTCAGGCTGCAAACTCTGGCGTATTTGTTCCAAGACATCAAATTGAGCTCAAGCTGTGCCTTACATCCCGCAGCCTTGTTTCCTCTAGCATCAGCAGAGCCTGTAGCCTCTCCAGGGGGCCGAGTGCATCCCAGCAGCCTGAGCTCAGCCAGCAGAGCAGGCAGAGGCCAGCTGAGCTGACTGCGCAGGACTGGCTCAGAAAGCTGCAGGACAGAGACACACTATTCACCTCCAACATCTGTCCTGGTGAGACAGAGGCAGCCTGAGACAATAACAGCCTGTACAGTATGTGGGTATGTGTACTACACAGGACAGGCTGTAGTGCTGCTAAACATCCAGTTCTGGTCTGATAGAAGATATGACAGAGGTTTCTACTGTGTCCCAGACCTCCTGCACAGTCCACTCGCTCCTCAAGTAAAATGGAGCTCTTGTTTAGAAACAATCTGAAGATAGTCACATCTAATATCTTTAACAGGGCTGCAACTAACAATATATTTTCATTAATGATTTTATTTTGGACTCTTCACTTAATGCTGAAAACACTGATTATTTGATCGAAAAGTAAATTCCAACAAGTTTGGTTGTTGTTACTCAAGTTGAATGTCAAGCAAAACATAGCAAACAATCCAAATGATCCTCCTTCTCAAATGTAAAACTTAACTGTAGCAGGGTATATACAGGAACCCTGAAGTAAAATTCAATACCTTTTTAAGACCTTTTCAACATATTTTATGAAAGCCGCACCACTTTGAACTGTAACTGATTAAATCAGCCACACACCTTTAAAAGGAATGTAAGTATATTTATAACATTTATATGTCATGGGGTTGTAACGCCACCTAAAAATTGAGGCATTCACCAACTTTCTCAGTTTCCTATAACAGCCTGTATGGGCCGATAGTTTTTTATATAAATGACTGGTCAGATTTCCTGCGCAAAAACAACTGTCTTACATAAGTTATTCCATTTATGTACGCAACATTACAGCAAATCATGTGAAAAAACAGTGAAATTTTGTGTTTTAGTTTGGTTAAACTAGATACTGTGAGCTTGCCTGCAATGATATGTGTGATAACTTTCATCGACCACTTGATCAATACAACAAAATTCAAATAGGCCAGGAGGGAACAAAGATGAAGAGAGAGATAAACCGAGTGATGAATAACGTAAGTAGTGTAGGCGGTGTAGCACAGGCACAACCTGGAGGAGAGACTAGTCTAAATGACTGAATTAGTATAATATTATAACATTAAATAAAAAGTATATTGTTAATCTAATAGTAAACTGCTAGTTTGATAGTAATATATTCATTATTTTACTATAATCAATATAATTTGAATTAATAGAATATAACCTACCCCTAGTATAATATTAATTAAAATTACAGCTGTTACAGTTTGGGGTTGTTTTTTATTCATTAACTTTGTGCCAGAAAAATGCACTAGGCTACATGATAGTCTCCAACCTTGATTTTGGACCGGCTCCTAACTCGTCAATAATCCTAACCATCTATGCAGAACATTGAGTTCAACATTTGTAAAGTTGTTGCAGTAGATCAATTCTTAAATTGAAACAATTCTTAAAAATGTAATATCTTGTTAAATGGCGATTAAGACTCTTTAATAGCCTTCATTTTCGCAAAATTGATTTATCACCTTTTAAGACCCCGTGGACACCCTGTGTAAATTGAATATGTTTAGATTTCGGAGACAAAACAAGAAATTTGAAGACGCCACTTTGGACTCTGGAACCTGGGCAATTTTTGACCATTTCCTTTCATTTTATAGACTAAACAATGAATTGATCAATTTACAAGACATCAAATTAATGAATACATAATGAAATTAAGAGCCGAATCCCAAGTATTTTAAATTTCCAATGATAAAACAAAAGGGGAAAAAGGAGCAAATCCTCATATTGGATAGCTTGAACTATCCAATATGAGGATTTGTTTTGGCTTTCTTCGCTTGACAAATGGCTTAAAGCAGGGGCCTCAAAGTCAAAGGGCCCACTTTGGTACTGTCATCTCATAGGAGGGCCACAGCAGCATTAAAATACTCCAAGAAAGCGCAATATTCTCTAAATGTACTTATTTTATTACCATTACCAACACATTTTGAACATTTTCATGTGTTTTTCTGAAATAAATTGTAAATTAAAGCTGTCTGATAATTGTACTTAAGTCAAAAAGTACAATATACTTAACTTAAATGTAGTGCATTCTTAAGTGTATGTAACTCAAACATTTACTTAAGTAATACACATCGGGCCACTATACACTCAGCCACAAATGAACTTTTTTTTTTTTTCTGCAAATAATATATCCGCAACTTTCAACAAGCAGGCCTTCAAACTGGCCTTCATTGGTGATAAATGCACTCACCACATAACTTGCTTCAGCTGCAGTTTCAGCATCATTTTTGGCTTTATGAAAAAGACTTTCCTGTGATATAAATTCTCTCCGTAGCTGTTGTCCTCTCATCTCCCTGGTATTCATTTAAAACGGCAACCTTTTCATTGCAGGTAGCTTTTCTATTAAACTCCACAAAAATAGCCTACTGCTTCGTCCATCTTTCTTCAAACAGCCTGTGTTTATCATCGACTTTCTGTTTCGATTTGGACAGCAACATCTTTTTCTTCAGCCAATAGTGGGCATTTGAAGCCACCATACCTTTCACCTTTGCCATGACAAACAAAATGCATTTAAAAATTTTGTTTTTATTTTAATTATTTCAAATTGGTAGCTTGAATTTGCACGAAACAGCTATTAAGTATAATTAGATATAAATAATTTGGCCGGACAGATTTTGGTATTTTTTTCCATCACCTCGCAGGCCAGACCGAGGGGGAGGGAGGGCCAGATGTGGCCCACGGGCCTGGAGTTTGAGACCCCTGGCGTAAAAGGAAATTAAGTGTTTGTAATCCATTACACTTTTTGTTAAATTCAGTGAATATTTCCCCACAGGTTGCTAACTCTGGGTTTTGTGTGTGTTCTGAAAAAATCTGATTTTCCTGCACAGCCCTGGCTCTGTAAATGGACAAAGAAAGTGGTGTGGACAGCATTGTTCCAACCAATCAGCAACAGGTCGCATTAGTGCTCAAGCACAGGGCCAAGACATTTCAACGCTGGAGAAACTTCAGACATTTGAAATTTGGGGGGTGGAGTTTCTGAGTGAGCACTGAAGCGATGGGTGTATTTGTATTTGAGGTGATCATAATGTAAATTTTCTGTTTTCATTTATTTGGATTTTTAAAAAATATTTCAGAAATATTTTTTTATCTCCAAATTTGCTATTGTAATTACTAAATTCTTTAATTATTATTAATTTCAAGTTTATTAAATTGAAATAAATATAGCTGACAATCTACTACTGCTACAGTTTCATTGCCCAAAATTTGACAGAAATAGAAAAGAACCATTTTTTAACACATGAAACAGGTCTGCTGTGACTGATCCTGGATCAGAGCATTAGATCACAAATGACCCCCACATGTACAACATTTGGTTAAAGCAGTGGGGATGAGTGGAAGCGCTGATGCTGGCGGCCTCCTCTAGTCCTTCGAATATAGGGCACGTCATGTAAATGATGAATGCTCAGAGGCTGCTGCTCCACTTCCTGGAGTGAGGAAGGGCACAGAGTATGCAAATTTACAACGCCAAACATGAATAGCTAAGGAAAAAAACAACAACAACAACACTGAAAATGAAAAAGCTTCATTATGTCTGAACTGCTGAAGAAGGTCTACAGAGTCTACAAGCTAAGCTGAAGGAGCAGTGAAGTGTGTGGCATTAGCAGGGCAGCTAAGCACTTGGCTGTCTGAGGGTTTTAAGGAAGACAAACAGGTTTTAAAGCAATCAATGTTAGGTTTGATAATCTACATGGAGCAGGACAAGCCATTTAAGAGGAACAGTCTTTGGCATTAGAGTAGAAATCTGAGAAGTGTCGAGCGATAGGAGCGAGACTGCTTTTTGCAAAGAGTCTGCTTGACAGAAGCCACTCAGTCCTGAGGCTGTTACAGCTCGTCTTCCAGCTTCTAAATAGCTATGTAAATATGCAGTCCAAGATACACAGCTTCACAGCTGAAGTCAGAAATTTATCTGACAGACAGCTGGTTTAAATGCTTACGGGGCTAATGTGAAATTTTGGAATATTCTCACTACAGCAATCGGTTTCAACCAAACCTTTGAAGAGCTGTCAACAATCCTGTCAAGAGAAAGATGCTAATCTTTGAGAGGGCTATACATCATCTAAACAGGCAACCATTAGGTCAGTGAGATTACAGAGAATACAAAACAAACCACAAGCATGAATTGCCGACATCTATAATTAGTTCCAAAGGAAGAGATCATTAGGTAAACTGGTTTAAGCGGCTATACCTGGCAGTGCAGCAACCAAACTCAAACATTGACAACTGTAAATAACACAAAATCCAGCCTGGGAACAGAGCCTTCCTCAACAGTATGTCGAGTGCTACTCTCCATATGTCTAGATAAGAAGATTTTGTTAATTATTCAATATGTCTGTTTTTTTCAGCATCCTTTAAGGAACAGCATTTCCCTTACGGGCTAGACCATCACGGGTTAAACGTCCAGACTCAACAGAAGAGGCGAGTCCATGAGCAAGTCGAGGGGCTGCGGTGAGTTCAGACATGTCCGTAGTGACAGCGGGATAGGATAGGAGCAAACACTGCATAAGTTTTTAGACTACGGCTAAAAAGTTTGTCTTTTAATGGATATGGATGAAACTGTATCTCGAAAATGAGTTGGCATGTTCTCCCTTGCCTGCGTGGGTTTCCTCCCACAGTCCAAAAGCATGCAGGTTGGGTTAATTGCCGACTGCAGTTTCCAAAGAAAAGGGTGATTAGCATGACTGGTACACTATATTTGGAAGGCCCACCTGGCTATGCAGAAGAAAACTCAAATGCAGGCATAAAAACACACCTCTAAATAACTAGACATTAGGTCTGTCCGGAGGGGTTTGGCTTGGGAACCGGAGGGTCGCCAGTTCAGGTCCAGCACAGACCACTGCCAAAGGAGCCCCTGAGCAAGGCCCTGAACCCCTAACTGCTCTCCAGGCACTGTACAATGGCTACCCACTGCTCCAAACCAGATGGGTTAAATGCAGAGAATTTAACAAATTTCCCCTTGGGGACCAATAAATAAAGTACAACAAAAAAAACACTATTATCTCCTTCCTACTGCACAGAGACTTCACACTGGGTAAACACTAGGAGTGGGAATCTCTGGGCACCTCACGATTCGATTACGATTCAGAGGGCTGTGATTCGATTATAAAACGATTATCGATGCATCATGATGCATCATTTTTTTCTATATAGGATCCCTGGATAATTACTAAGCATTTAATTTTGCCCATTTAAATCCCAAAGAAACATCTCCTGATTATCTTAAAAGGACTAGTTTGCATACCTAATTTACTTCATTAACCTCAGCTCCATGGTTCCTCATTTCATTAACAACCAGCTGTCAGACTCCTGAAAACTGAAATATAATTATCAGGATGCACAGTATGTGTACAGGACAGAGCTGTAC
>JAPMOB010232829.1:0-10632 GCA_029875015.1 Lepomis gibbosus
CACACACCTCCCATGCAGGCCCCCCATCTCTTGTGTCACATGCAACATTGATTGTCTATTATATTACATTGATCAAGGGGTGATAACTTGTAATAATTGGATGTTAAATTAAAGAGCTCTCTCCTTGTTCTTGCCATCTCAATTGTAATTGTCATTGGGTGGCAGTTATGATGATGTATGAGGGATTGTGTTTTGCGCAGTGGAGCATGACCCTGATGAGTAATGCTCCTTTTGGCTGCTTGGCATCTCTCCATTCTCGGCCTTTGCTTTAATGTGTGCTGATTGGAATATTAAGAGGACTTATGGGTGGCAAAGAAGAGAGGGGAGATGAGGGTAAGTATGGCTTTGGGGTCCAGTGGGAGGGGATTAAGGTACTTCAAAATGCATGTTTTGCTCTCTCCATCAGTGTGTATGTTTGTGTATAGTACAGTATATTACATGTTTTACTGCCCTTGTGAGTCTGTGCCTGCTTCCAAATAGCTGTTTCAGATTCACTGCTGTCTGCTCGGCCCATGCAGAGCTTGCTGTGCTGTCACCTGACCTAGGAGTGACAAAGCAGAGTCCTTACCCCTTATTATGAGAACATGAGGTCAAAGGCACAGCCGCATATGACAGACACCTCCTCACTTCCCGACCCCTGTCACTTCTCATCCATATGAACCACCACCATAGGCTCCATGCTTCAGACAAGGACAGTATACTACTGAAGTATATCATCCATTGAATTCATCCTCCGGGGGAGCAGCCTCTACACAAGGTCCTTTGCAAAAAATACTGTTCATCTACAGTACAGTGCACTTGCTAACCATCTTAGCACTAGACTGTCACAAATGCTTGATTCTGTGGTGCCACCTCAAGCTTTTAAAAAACAATTATGTCTGAAAAATGACAGTTTGGGTACAAGGGTGAAAAACACATATTTATTAAAAGAATTAACAATGTTGTAGAGATGTGCAATTGATTGTTAACAATTCCTATAAAAGCTAATGCATCTTTTCAATAGCCTACCAGTGTTTAACCTGTACTTCTTAGCTGATGAGCAAGCAAACAAACAATTATTTTGCTGCTTCTAGCTGATGACATTACAATTCATAAACCTGTCACCTTCTCCAGCTCAAGCTCAATAAAAGCTTACAGAAAACAAATGGCCGACCATGCTGTACAAAAGAGTTGTTGGAGTAGGGCCAGGCTTTCACATTAAAGCTCATGCATACGGGCTAGGCTGATACAAAAAGAAGCCTGCAAAAAAACACACAAAGAGTCTACAAGACAAATCCAGTGCACCCATACTGGCACATCCTCGGACACATTCACAAACACTGTGTTTCATCCTACATAAGCAAACAGAGGCAGAGGTAGATTGCAGATAGTGAGCCAGCAGCTCCAGCACCAGAGGAAGACAAGGGGTGCGGCCCAAGCATCGAGATTCACAGAGCTGCAATTAGAATAAAAACACATGTACCTGCAGTACACACGAACACACACAGACACACAAACACATTTTCACACACACTCACACTTTCTAAGCTATCCTCTGAAGGCTAATACGGCAGCAAATTACCATATTCAACAGGCTCATCTCCCTCTACTCATTAGCAGATAAACGATATGCCTATATTTAAAGTAATATCACACATTAGTGTCATCATGAAATGTGCATGTGAGGGTGTATATGCATCTGCATACAGTAAAGCATTGCATACCACACACACACACACACACACACACACACACACACACACACACACAATCTTGTACCTAGTGAGTGTGTGCATCTTAACTCGACAGGATCATCCTCCATCCTCTATCCTCTTCCTCTTGTGTGTCCCTGTGCTGTGCTTGCTGTCGAAATGTATGGTAGTGGTGTGTATGTGTGTGTGTGTGTGTGTACGTGTGTGTACGTGTGTAGCTCCCTTGTGATGTGGAGCCAGCTCAGTGAGCTGACAGTGGGGGGGGCAACAACAGCGTCGGCGATTAACATGAGCTTCCATGGGGTGCCGCAATGGCTGCTGGGAGATTCCATCATAGGAATGGACCTGTCTCTTCATTGGAAAGTGACAACCCCCCGTGGCACGACGCGCTCAGACAACTCTGAGAACCGTCTGCATCTGAATCTCCAGATACGTTCTCTTACATCTCTTCGTCCAACATCATCACCACAATTAACATAATCACAATCATCCTCTTCTTTTCCTTCATTTTCTTCTAAATCCTAACCATCAATTGCCATATCTTCATTACTGTCTTGATTACTTCAATGGCATATATTACAGCAATACCATTATCATCAGTGTTGATGCTGCTGCTCACCATATAGTTGTTATCAGCCCAGTAAACACAAAAAGTGGTGTTCAGCCTCAATAGCTAGCTCATGGCAATTCACTAAAAAAGTGTAAAAGCTAAGCTAGCCTTCATATGGGCTCCATCAGTAGATAGTTACCTTATGATTCAGCAAAGTCGGTGCTCATTCTCATAAGCAGTTTATTTGATCAGCGATGACACCTACCCCGAGGAACTCAGCTGTCTTACTTGTCTTAGTCTGAATGCACTCAAGACTGACAGGTACAGCTTGATGTAAAGCTTGTTCAGAGGGTGTGATAGATTTGACTGGTCTTACGAATTGAGACTGGTTGATACAGAGATTTTCACATCTGAATGCTCTGACCACTAGTACACATGGTCTGTTGTCCCCCCCAAAGGTTCAGGCACGGTGAGTCCTCTGTCTTCTCTTCATCTGATCTCCCCTCTTCCTCTTCCTCCTTCCAGCCTGTCAACTCAGTAGACAGGATGGCCTGCCATAACCTATTTCAGTGAGATGCTTTGGTTAGCAACAGATAGCTGGTGGCTGTGAAGCCCATGTGTTACAGTCTGTAGCTGGAACGCCCATGCATTGGTATGACTAAAAGGAGTAGAATCCACATGGATAATGAAACTCTCTATAGATTCCTCTTCTTTCACATAAATATTGATATGTGTGTGATAAAGAGTAACTTCTTTATTTTTCAACCTGGATGCTATTTTCCCATGTTTTTGTGTCTATGTGTCTAATGCACATAGTTTCGAAATTGGTCCAACACTGAGCAAGCACGCTGCAGTTGACAGTTGCAAAACAGGGCTGCAATGTAATCCTTCCGAACAATTATGCATTATTATACAACTTTATGTAAAGGATCCCTACAGAGATGGACATTTTAAAGAGATCATATTATGCCTTTTGGGTTTTTCCCTCTCATTAATTGAGTTATTTACCTTTTTTGTGCATGTAATAGGTTTGCAAAGTGAAAAAGTCCACCCCAAAGGGAGTTCCCATCTCCAACAGAAAACGCTGCTCTAAACTGCCTGAAAACAGCTCGTTTGTAGTCCAGCCTTTTCATTTATTTTATTTATTTATTAGTTTATTTGAAAGGGACAGTGTACATTAATTAACATTGCGGCAAATGCACCAGAATTAGCCAAGGGGCTATTTTTCACCCGTTGTCCCTGGACAGATCTTAAAATTGTCTACCTAAAAATGAAAAAAACAACAATAAGAAGATTACAGTGAATAAACAAATATAAAAAAGCAGTAAAACGGATATAACTCATCAAATCCTGTTGATAAATACAGTGTATAAGTTGGCTATAATACAGACATTAGGTTAAAAAAAAATTATAAAAATTACACATTGACACAAGTGGCAGCACGGTTGGGGAGAGGGAAGATGCATATTCTTATTAATGCCGACATGTCTGATGTGTTATGAACCAGTTTTTTTAGATGTTCTTGAACAGAGTGTATGTGGTGACTTTCTTCTGCATTAGAAGAAAGCAGCATCAGAATGCTAACCTAGCGGCTGGTCAGCTACGCCTACCAAAACACCAGTGGAAAAACACTCTGAGCTGCAGCACACAGTGACAAGACGTCCGCCTGCTGCCTCTCCTCTCCCTTAGCTACCCTCCAGGCAGTCAATGGACATGAAGTTGTTACTGTGATTTAGAGATAGAGCTCAGTTAAAACTTTATGGATGAAAGATACATTTGCTACAAATTAATAACTCCCCACTCTGAAACTCTTGCTCTCGTCTATGTTGCCAAGCTGGTAAAGGGAACATATACAGCTGAACCGAAGCTGTGTTTACCTGTTTTTCAAGACTCAACCTACTCTGCTTCTGATTGGCTAGTAGTCCTTAACTAGGTGCTGCTAATGTGCAACTCCCAACAAAAACAGAAGAGAGATGCATCACTCCAAAGCTAAAACAGAGGATTGAACACAGGGTGAAAAGAGGTGCAGCAGCAATGTTCAGTATGACAAAAAATATGGTGTTTTTTGAAAATGAAACCATGTAAACCTGTCCTAGTACAACCCTAAATAAAATGATGAACCTGAAAATGACAATAATATGACCACTGTGAAGAGTAAGATCCTTTTTAAATTACCAGAAGCAGCTGCTATATCTCTCTGTTTAAACCACCAGACTCCCTTGACAAAAACTGTAATTTGAACTCGCAGAACACTGGAGTTGCTAGGGTAGCACTGCCTCTATGTGTGACTTCAAGGGTTAAAACAAGTCACACAATAATACAAACAATGTAAACAACTGAGGTAGCAATAGACCAGAGAGGTAAAATTACTGTTACTGGAGTCTGGTGGCTTTGAACCATAAATGTATAATAAGACCTGAATATGGCAGCACTGCTCAGCCTTGCTTCCAATTATTTCCAGTGGCCACCATAGTGCAATGAAACATTCTCCTGCTACCCAAAAAGCAGTTTCCCTACAATTATTAAAAGCAATGTCTGCAAAATGGCTTATAGGACACCTCAAATTGCAAACAAGGTCAATTACATCTCTTCATCTGAATTTTAGATCCATGGAGGTTTATTTATTTGTTTTGTCATATATTTGAAAAACTTTCCCTGATCCAAGAAAAGCTATTTCAAAATCAGTGACGTCATCACAGTGTATGGTTTTTGGGCCAAGTGGGAACTCGCAGGTGGGGTCAGTGGGGTAAACACTTCTGTGCATATACAGATGGCCGCACAGCCATTGTCAACAAATCCCCCCCAAAAAAGACCAAAACCAACAATGCTTTCTCCCAATAATTTCTGACTTTCCCAGTGTGTCCATTGCACTCACCCCTCCCACTTGCTTCTACAGAACACATCAATCTATCATAGATGCTCACAAGTCTTTGAGCTATAGTCCAAGTCAAGTCTCAATACTGTAAGTGAACACACTCCCCGGACTTTTACATCTAGTGTAACGTTAACTGAATAAAACTGTGACGTTGTATAATCAACAATAAACCTGTAAGCAGTTTTTAACTTACAGAGCACAACCATGTTGCCTAATGTACAATGCGCCTACAATTAATGACTTATTATGAGCTTATAAACTACTGTAAGTCATCAAACCCTATTGACTCTCAAAGCCAGTGTAAAGGTAACTAAATAAAACTGTTAAGTTACATGGTCAACAATAAAGCTGTGAGCTGGTTTTAACTTACAGAGCAAAACCATGTAATGTGCAATGCAATCAATGACAGCTTAAACTACTGTAAGTCAACATATTCCCCACTCTCAAACCAGTGTAACGTTATAACTAAATAAATCTGTAAGGTCACATGATCAACAATAAACCTGTTACCTTTTTCTAGCCAACGGTAATAATTAACGTGAAGGTGGCCAGCAGAAAGATTATGTTAATCGACTACCGAGTCCCCATCTCTGCAATCTATATAACCAACTGGTCAAGAACATATATTTTAATTTTTTAAAAAAGGGAAGCTAATAACCTCAAATAGATTACACTAAAGTTTTTAGCAAAGGTATCTCAAACAAATTTGAATTTGGACTATTTTCATTTGTTGATTTTGTCCACTAGTGAGTATTAACAGCCAGTATATGTGGCACTGACTCAAAGTAATCTATAGCAACCTTCTTCATTGTAATGAAGGAACATGTAACCCAGTGCAATGATGTGGCTCATTTAGCTGATTTTATTAATACGTTTTTGGACTACAGATGAAGACGATGACTCAGAAAACAAAGCTATAGCAGGATTTGGCTACACAGGTGTCTTGTTAGTAGGATACAGTTGGTTTTGGTGTTTCCTTGTATTTTCATGAAAACAAGTTTGGTTTGGTGATTTTTGTCATCTGACTCTCAGAGAGGTTGGTCTGAATCCGAGTGTTAAGCCCACAGACACATGAAATAATGGTCTATACAAATAAACTTGACTTTGAAATCAATGGCAACGATGAAGGAGTCAGAGTGTTAAATTCTGTGGTAAAAGAGCAGCATGTATACAAGAATTACATGGATGACATAATCATGTAAATCTGTCTTTACATTCTATTCTGTTTGATGTCTGTGGTGAGGTTTTTCTCTTGTTTTCCGGGTTCTCCTCTGGGCCCATCTCATTTGGGGCTCGGGCCTTTGATTATTTCTTTGTTTTTCATTATGCTACTCCTCACTCTCTATTGCTTTCCTTCAGTTAAGCTATCACACTATGATCACCCGTGGAGCAAACGATATGCACAGGGGTTGAAATGTCTGGAAGAATATACTGCAATGTCTCTTTGGAAGGCAAAGCACAAAGAATTATTTTTTTATTGCATTATTTTCTGTGCTTTAGTGGTTTGCTTTGGAAGTTCAATTCATATTTCATACATAAACAGGATGATCAGTATTTCATTTTGCTGACTGACATCATGAGACCTCCTGTAGTGCTTTGATAATCATCTATATTATCAAATACCGCGGACACTGTAATGTTTAAAGCAGTGTAGAAAAACTAAATTACCAAATATATGAATGTTTAATATATGTGTGTCTAAAATAAAAATGTATGTACAGCAATATTTATTGGCATGGTCTGTCACTGTTGGTCTGCCGACATGTTGGTATATATGTAAATTTCATTGCTAAATGTCATTGAGTCTATTATTAAATGATAAAATTAAAATTTAAGCATAGATTTTATTGAAATAATTGTGTAATTAATATTTCGTTAATGTGTTATTGGACCCTTTGTATTCAAAGAGAAGGGAGCGGGAATTCAAAGCAAATTACAGTCATTTCAAGTATTTGTGAAATAAAATCAGCCTCCTAAACTTGTCGTGTTTGACTGAAGAGTTACTTCATGCTATGTTTCTGCCTCATTTATATTGATTCCCAGTGGGAGGGATGTATGTTTCTCTGTCTGTAGTGCACGTTTCAAACTCCGAACTGCTCCCCAAACCCACCCACACACACAGTTCTCTGACAGGCCCTCAACTTTTTTTTTCAAATCATGAGTAAAAATTTGGGTGTTTAAAACATTTATGACTGATTAGCTGAGAACTTATCCCTTTTAAAGCCTTTCATGTATAAATCATGGGTATTTTGATTTGAAGGGGCCGCTTCTGCGTTATTGATGAGGCGCTCGACTCTAATCAATTAGTAATTGGAGCACAGCTTTTAAATAATGCATTTATTAGGCCTTGTGATGTGTTTAATGGCAGCCCCTTGCAGTGCAAATACGTCTGAAGTGCCCTAATGAGTCTTTTATGGGCCAGCCCAGGGAAAATGGCTCATCTCACTCTGTGACATTGCTCCACAATATGCCTTGTTTACACTGAATTGGCAAGTCAGAAAACCAATTCATATAAGTCCTTACAAATTGTCATCTTGGTTATTATGCTCATCTCCATGTGCACTATGGAAAGAGCTTGTATTCATGTTTTTGTTTTGTCTCATCAGCTTATCTTTCAACTTGCCAATTAGAAACCTCATGTAATAATCAGCAATATTTATCAGCATAAAGGAAACAGCGACCAGTACAAAACAGTTCCACAAAACTTTGACAGTTTAATGGTGCTTAATACATTACATTCACACATTATTCGTGTATTCCAAGTCTTTAAACGTTCGTTATATGATAGAAATTTCCTTGTGAGATAATTATCCTACACATCACTGGTAAACCACCTGTGTGGAAGAAGCGCACCACCTGCCTGAGGACAATCCCCCGGGGAAGGTCTGAGCTGTTTAGCCAAAGTCTATATCACCAGCCAGGTTATGCACACCATCCATCATCGTCAGCCTGACTGTGTTTGTGGTCTGTCAGCAGCGTGTGTATGTGTGCACATGCTTGGTGCACATGTACGTGCATATGGGAGAGCTGAGTATTGTTGGAGAGCTGTTGCTCTCCTGGCAGGGGTGGGTTTTAATTGGAACACCCAGTGAGTGGTATGAGTGCCGGTGTCACAGTGAAAACTCCACCGACAGGCCCACACTGATTCACTCATATGGTGAGCTACTGTCTCCTGAGGGGCTGCAGATTATAAAGGCATTCACAACTTTAAATACCCATGCATCACATTCCCTGACTGACTGTGCATATGTGTGTGTGTGTGCCACATACATCTGTATTTATGTACCTACTGCATGTTCTGTCTTTCCAACTTAAGGATCTGTCAAATATATTCTCATTGCCCATATTGACATGACAACATGACTGTTTAAACATTAGTCTATTGCTATTTTGACTTAAGATTACAATCAGCATGCAGAGGGGTGACAGTAGACACACTGGCTGCTGAGTGTATATATGTGAGTCTTGTGTCAATAATCCATGTATATGAATATGTTTACCACAACAGATCACTTGGCTGTTTTGCCTGGGT
Organism: Lepomis gibbosus; assembly: GCA_029875015.1. Taxonomy (NCBI): domain Eukaryota; kingdom Metazoa; phylum Chordata; class Actinopteri; order Centrarchiformes; family Centrarchidae; genus Lepomis; species Lepomis gibbosus. The sequence continues at coordinate 8,649 of JAPMOB010232829.1, forward strand.
TTTATCCTTGGCACACTCGCACGTTTGTGTGTGTGTGTGTGTGTGTGTGTGTATGAGTTGCAGGAATTCTTTGTTGCCACAAATATCATTTATCAAATCTGTCTATATCTTTCTCCATCCTTGTCCCTGTCCAAATACCTGGAGTGATAGTTTTCTTCTTTCCATCCCCTCTCTAATACTCTGAGCTGTGTACTTCTGAGTCATATTTATCCACCATTATTACAATTCCCTCGCAGTGAGTCTGTTACTTTATTATGTTTTTCTTCTGGTGTTTCTGTCTTATTTGAATTCACTTCGCACCACACCCTCCCTACTCTCTTCCACACCATTTATATGCACATGCAACCCTGCATGCATTCACAAACATGCGCATACACACACACACACACACACACACACACACACACACACACACACAGTTATACACAAGCTCAGCCCTCCCCCACAAGAACAACCTAACACACACACACAACTCACACACACACTCGATGTTTCAGCGGGAGTGGTGCCTGACAGGAACAAGTGACAGCTCCCTAATTACCTCCTCACTGTAGACGCTGACGCTGCCTGAGACGCACTGCTCATTTTCCTCTTTCTCCTTCCTCCCCTTTCCTTTCCTCCCTTACTTTCCTCTCCCTCTCTCTCACTCACCCACCCTTCTATTCCCTTTCTTCCTACCCACCTCCTCTCCTATCTCCCTTGTGGTGAATTATGCATGTCCAGGAACTCCCAATCTGCATTCACACCAGCCCTGCTGAGACCAGCCCCCTATATGTTCCCTTCTTCTGCCCTTCTCTTTCCTCTTCCTACACATTTCCTCTCACTCATCGTCTGTTCTGTGGACTCTTATCTGATAACATAGTCATATAAATAGAGAATTGTTAAAGAAATAGTGGTCCTCGGTAAACAAACACTTTTGAACATTGCATGAAGAAGAGGAAAGGCTAGAGGGCATTGCTCAGATTTAGCCCTTTTCCTTGCACGCCACTTGGACCGGTTTTCCCCACGGTGTCCAAGTTTGAAGGAGGGAGAGGGCCCGGGGAAGCAGACTGGGATCTCCTGAGAACGATAACATTCACTCTGGAGTGCCACCATACAGCAACGGCCCCTGTTCCCTGCACCACACCTCTACCCCACCCTGGGTGTCAGCTCAAAGGCCCAGATTGCATTTCCACTTGATGCCTGCCGGCCCCACAGGCATGTTTTGTTCTAATAGAAAATGGAACCCTCCACCCCCGCCACCCCTCGTCCACCCTCACAGCGTGATTGTCCACTGGGAGTCAGTGTACAAACACCAATGCTATCTAATCATGAGACAGGGAATAGGAAGGAAAAGCTGGGATAAGGAGTGAGGTGGGGAGAGGAGGATATGGGAGGAGGAGAAGAGTTTTAAAGAGAGCTAGTTGGAATAGTAAGACAGGAGGAGGGAGAATGAGTGTAGACATGGAAAGAAAAAGAGACAGGGGGCAGGAGAGTCAGAGAGAGAGAGCAGAAAAGGAGAGACACAATCCTAAGAGAGAACAGGAGGCAAGACAGTACATAGTGGGAACAGAGAGAAAGCACACAAAGAGGGGTGAAGCAGAGGGGTGTTGGTGGCATGTAGGCAGCTGATAGAGTGTCACTGACAGGCATCACTCAGGGGAGAGAGTCGCCAGGGTGCTGCATAGATGAGCCACCGCAAACAATGCAGCTCCTCCTCTGCACAGCGCTGCTGCACACAGGGTTTAGTCACCATGTTGTTATAAAACAGCGATGTGCTGAATTACTGTCTATGTGATCTGGACTGGACTTCTGGATGCTTCCAACTGAAAAGACTGTAATCCATGCATCCAGCAAAACAGTATAACCGTTTATTTTGCTTGATTTCTGTCATGGTATTAACTTTAGTGTCAAACAAAATAAAAATCAAGTAACTGCAAATACTGCAGATTAGCCAATACTAAAAAGTATACTATATACATCAAAATATTATACAGTGGTATGT
>JAPMOB010232832.1:0-11649 GCA_029875015.1 Lepomis gibbosus
CAGTCCTAGGAACAGCTAAGATACTGCGCAGAACCCTCAAACTCCCAGGCCTCTGGTAGAGGACCCGAGCTTGAGGATGTAACATACCACTCCACAAGGGGTGAGAGGGGTATATATATATATATATATAAATAAATACACAAACAGAGGAGTAGAGACATAAATATCAATTGGCAAGAGGGAACAAATTAGACAATCTAGAATCTAATTATAGCATGTAACCCACTTTTGAGTGGTTGTTGACAATGCAACTTTAATGAAAAAAGAAAAAAAACGTGTCCTAGAGACAGTTTAATTAAGGCACATGTGATGGGAAATTCATCAATCTCTTAAAAAAACATCTAACTTTGATTAATTAGTGAGCTCCTACTTTTTCAGTAATGGGATTGTTGTAAGCCAATGGGGAAATGTTTGCTATATTACCAAGAGAGCGTTAAACACACAGTAACAAACTGCCTATGGTGCAATGGAATGTTTTTTTGTTTTTTGTTTTTTTTGAATATTCAGCATCACAGATCATGCTACAGCACATAGACCCACCTTTAAAAATCATGAAATGATGCCTCAAAGACTTGTGGATTATTTTCAGAATAGGGTACTGGGTAAAGTGAAACCAGGCAGTCTGTTGCATTTATTTATGAACACCAATTAAATGCCAGCCTCAGTATAATCAGCTAAGCTGGAACACAGCCTAAGATGCAATTCTCTATTCCCCACCATGCAGAAACACATTGACATCTTATCTCATCTCATCAACATGCAAGTGCACGTCTCCGCAAACACACACATGTGAGTGTTATTTTTGTATGAATGTAAAAAGATGCATGTTGCCCTAGAGTGTTTTCAAAAATATGTAATTGTAAGTACAAAACCTCTTTTGACTTGAATTGATTTTGATACAACAATGTTCTTTATTATGGATCCATATCCACATTAACAACTGCTATTGTATGGTATAAAAACTGATTTTGCATTAGCTGAAAACATTTCAAGCTGATTTGAAGCTTTTCAGATTGAAAACACTAAATCTCTATGCACTGCAGGCCTTGTCGTACCTTCTTCTGTGGTACTGCTTCTTTTGACCCACATTATTAACTCAACGACCACTGTTAAATAACTGTGAGAAAAAGAACTTTGCTAGCTCCTGTATAGTATATTAAGTTATTGCAAAGGCAATTGCCTCAAAATCACAATACATTTTATTTATGAGGATAAATAGGATCTCCTTTAAGACACGATGTAATACCCCCAAATTGTGATCATGAAAAGTTCAGTTATGCACAGAATGCACTGATATAAAGGCTTTAAAATGTGGTTAATGTGTATTTTTTTACAGTATGGTGTGTAATTGAGTATGCCATCATGTTAACTTGATCTCATGTGGACACTGTTGTAAAAATCTGAACATTCTGTTACACCTCCTGTCTGCCTTGTGGACCTCAAGTCCCTCAAGCAATTTGCAGATATGAACACTGACAGTGCTCTGGGCATCAGGGTGGTGTAGAAGATGAAACCCCGCCCTCCAGCTGTAGGCTGCGGCTTCATCATCCCCTGGTCAGTAAATGTATAGCCTGTTGATATGTCCTTGAGCAAGACACTAAATCTAGCAGGTGCAAGAATCTTTTTCTGTAGTTGCCCTGCATTCTGACCTCCCTGTTTAAGGGAGTAACATTGAGTCTTTATTATTTCTCAGGACACAGAGTCGCCACTTGAGAAAAATCCTCCCCATGACAAACTACAACCTTAGAAAATGGAATCAACGCTTCTAATTTAAAAACAGGAGGGCCTGCCCGTATGTAAATATAACCAGAGCTCTGAGGTCTATTTGTGCTCGGTAAAGATTCTGCCTTTGGCTGTTGAAACTGTACGTGTGTCCATTCAGTCCCACAAGAGGACACAAAGTGTCACCTGTGTGATTTGAATGAGGCTGATTTGACAGTAGATTACAGTACATGTTTACATGCAAGACTTTTGAGATATTGCAGCTCAGGTTTTCATAAATGCTCACCACCAGCGTATGAAATTGTTGTACATTTGTTTTCTTGAGTATTTGAAATAATGTGTTTGACATACAGTACCATGTTTTGGCTTTCTTTTTCACTACTCTTGTCTCTGAAGGGAATGTAAGTATTGTCTTGTAAGCCCATATGGGCTGCACACCTTTAGGCGTACGACATGTGAATAAAAAATATTTATTCCTTCATTAATTTTAATGTATCTCTGCTGTTATAGTATTTTGAATACCAAAATCCTGAGTTAATGTGTAATTTCTGTTGCGGCTCAATGTGTCATAGACTTCCAGACTTCAAGACTAAAAGCATCAACATTGTCTTTTTTTCCCTTAACCTCTTTTGATCATGCACTACTGAAAAGCAACACTTATATCATTTTATTATTAGTATGAGTAGCTATTAATTCTTTGTGGTTATGAGCTACATGACACGCTTTTGGCAAAGCTTTCCACGGACAAGACATTTAAGACTCAGCTTCAATTACTTCCATTGTTTTACAGAATCCTTGGGGCAAAACTCTGTGGTATACACAATACAAATGCACATATTTTATTGTATATCATATTAAGACTAATGAATTGAAAGGACTTAGGATGTGTAATTTTTTTCACACATAAAGAATTTGATTTGTAGATGTAATGTAGTTAATGCTGTTAAAAAGGCCAACAGCTGGCCCTGAGACCTGATTATCCAACAAACTACTGTTACCTGATCTTCAGTTCAAAAGAAAATTCTTGTCCTGTTGCCAGATGAATGTGCAGAAGCTTGGCTCATCTCCCTCCCTCACGTGAATAATGCAGATGCGCATTTAAAAGAACTGAATGTTTAATTTTTAAAAGGACAGCTTGGCTTTTGTTTAAAGAATCTGCTATTGTGTAAATGTTTTTTTTGAATAACAAAAATTGCAAATACATAGCAAGACTCAGTATTTCATGCATGTGTTTATGCATAATTGTTGGTGTTTATGTGTGTGTGTGTGTGTGTGTGTGTGTGTGTGTGTGTGTGTGTGTGTGTGCGCTCCTGTTTGCTCATGCAAGTTGGCTGTGTTGCTTCTGTGTAAAGCCCTTTCCCAGAATGGAAAGGTCCCCAGGCATCCAGTCAATCTGACAAGTATTCCTTGGTGTGTGTGTGTGTGTGTGTGTAGGTGTGTGTTTGTGTGTGTGTATGTGCATGTTCATTGGTATGCTGGAGCTTTCAGGTGAGCAATCTTCCACCCCTCCCATCCACACATCCATGCCACTAACATACAGACAGACGGCTGCTGTGAAATTAATTGGTGCTGAAATAAAGAATAAAAAAATAAAAAATAAACTGGGGGTGGGGGCTTGTCTCAATGATGAGCCCTTACTACATCATGATGCATGTGTTTCCCATAATAAGGGCTGTGGAGGGAAAGCAAGGTGACAACTTCTCATCAGAAGCAATACTATGTGCAGCCATTGAAAGCAATTTGGGGTTCAGAATCTTGGGGTTCAGAATCTTCAACTAGACTGGAATCAAACCGGCGACCCTCCAATTACTAAATGACCCGCTTTACCAACTGAGCAACACTCGCCCCGACACTAAATGAAAACCAGGTCTGTGTCGGTCACTTGCTGTGATTACTCTATTGAACAAATTTGTCATATTCTCATCCCTCCTGATGATACTTTTGTTTTCAAATTCTGAGGTTTGGCACAGTATTTTTTGTCTAATATAATTAGATTAGACTATCTCAATCCTCTTATCACTCACTGTCAATGAAAAAAGAAAAAGAAACCTGTCCTGCTAATTGGAGCCAGTCAGACAAGACACAGTATGTCAGCACAGTGGATGTATAAATGACCAAGCACATGTGCTTATACACACAAATATGTGAGATGATGCACAGAGTCATGTATCCACATATACATGTAGCAACACAGGGATAGCAACACACATATGGTATGGAGTTCTGCTTGAGAAGTTCTTATTTCACACATGACCTGTGTTTGTCCACCAGGCTCTCAGCAGAAGAACTGCTTTGTTTGAATCACACTTGTCCTGTCCTTTGGCTGCAAGCATCATTTAGAGTTGTGGCGAGAGCATGGGGGGGAAAGAAAGGTGAGGAAGCAGGAAGATAAGGGAGACGACATCATGACTATGCAAAGGACGATTTATTGATTTAGGGTCCCTAGGCAAAACCAGTCATGGGGCCTCCTTTGTGCTTTATTCTTTCCCTTTGAGAAGGGTTGGTATAATGAAAAAGATTTCAGTTGAGTAAAAGCACAGAATATCCTCTTACTGCAAGTGAAATACAAAAGAGCTCTGTTACAGCTAAAAGTCCTGCATAAAAAATGGTGAAATAAAAAGTAAAATGCCACCTGTTTAATACCATTTTTGGCTATAAGCCAGGTTACTGGCAACCATGGATGCAATAATTTACCTTGTTTCTTTCATCTATTAAGAGCTGATAAATGAACCAATGTAGCTAAGTGCATTCAAGAACTGTACTTAAGTAGGTTTTTGGGGTACTTTAGTAGGTTGCCTTTGGTAGTGTAAGCTAGTTGCCTTTGGCAAAATACTGTAAGTTGATTTCCCTCTGTTAAAGGGGCATTATGTAGTTTTCAGCGGCCACTAGTGGTGCGGTTCTAAGATTGCAACCAGGTGTGTGCTCGTATGCGTACTCGCCCCTTTAAGTATTTACAAAGGTTGTCCTATTATGGCTTTTTCCCTCACTTTTATTGAGCTATATACCTTTTGTGCATGTAATAGGTTTACAAAATGAAAAAGCCAAAAATCCAACTCAAAGGGAGTAATCTCCGACAGAAAACATTGCTCTGAACTGCTTGAAAACAGCTTGTTTGAAGTCCAGCCTTTTCTTCCACTTTCCTGTGACGTCACAGCAAAATGCGCGTGATAACACTCACCAAGCGTCTAGTCCGACACGCCATCAAAAGCACCGGTGGAAAAACACTGAGCTGCAGCACACACCTGCTCTCTCTTCCAAACACTTGCTACCCTCCAGGCAGTCAATGGTCATAAAGTTGTTACTGTGATGTAGAGACAGAGCTCAGTTAAAACTTTATGGATGAAAGATACTTTTGTTACAGATTAATAACTCAGCACTCTCACTCCAGTCCATGTAGCCTATAGCTGAACCGAAGCTGTTCACTGTGTTTGACCCACCCGTCTCTGCTTCTGATTGGCAGTCCTTAACTGGGAACTGTGCATGTGAAACTCCCAACAAAGATCATTTCGAGACAAGATGTATCACTCCAAAGCTAAAGCCTTCAACACAGGGTGAAATGAGGAGCTGCAGCAATGTGCAGTATGAAAAAAATGGTGTTTTTTGAAAATCTTGAAACCTTGCACAATCCCTAAATAGGATTTTGAACCTGGAAATGAGCATAATACCGCCTCTTTAATGCTTAACATGCCTCTTGTTGTTTTGTTTTTCCTTTTGGAAATTGCAAAATTTCTTAGTGAAATCAACAGATAAATAAACTGATCCACAAATTCCAGTGATTTGCAAACAGTCAGAAGTACAAATACATCTTTTAAATAAACTGTGCCTTTTGTCACATTAGCAATAACTGGGAAGCTAATTAGCTCAGAGGGCTTTTTTTCACCTTCAATATCTATTGAATAAAATGTGGTACAGCCTTAGGAACATGCCAGGAAGGGAGTTAATATCCAGGAAATTTGTAGAGCTCTGTCACTAAGTAAGTTCCTAGCTTGCTAGCATGTTGGAGGTTAGCTAACCACAGTAGCTTACTAAATAGCCCTGCAAGTCATCAAGCTTCTTCAACGTCATATTTTGCGAACATGCACAGATTAATTTCGCCAGGGCCACATTCTGGTATGATCAGACCTTTACTTTGCTTTGTTTGATGCTGTGTAGAATACCCCATTACCACAAGGCTCGAACACCAGTGATTCAGCATCCTTAGAGTGGAGTTAGAAGCTTCACCTTGAAACTCACTCTTGTGGAGAAGAAAGCAGATGAATATGGACAGGGATAACTAGCAAGTAAAGGACCCAGGGATTTATAAGAGGTTAGAGATGAGAGTTAAAGACCGTGTCAGGAAGACGGCACTGATAAAGATAGGAATATTTGTTGTGACATGGGCAGTTGAATTTTGAGCACCAGCTGGAGGTAGAGAGGAGACTTTGTCTCTCCAAAAGTGCCAGCTGGTGCATCTGTTCCATCTCAGAACTGGTTGAAGCTCGCCCACTTACTGACACGTATATTTATGTCCAGTGAACTTGTGTTTTGGCAGACATAAGCACATACACATGGAATAGAAAGCCTCAAGTCAAAAAAAGTCAAAACCACTGTGTGCCTAAATACAAGTGACCAAGCAAGAGAAAAGAAAATACTTATCACTAAACATCACAACAACTCAACAATGCTGCCAGTTTGTTGAAAATGAGTCATTAGCCTGGGCTCCAAGGCAATGACAACAGAATTTTATTTCCCTATATTCTTTCACAAAAAAGATACATGGGGAAAGTGATTTTAATGATTTGACGGTTATAATTATATGCTTTGCTTGTCTCCAGTAATAACATGTTGTCTCAAATGTTTTGTTGCTGTATTGGCTTTCATTGTGTATAATGTTGATTATGAAATATTACAGAGTTATTGACAACAAAGATGCCAATCAATGTTAACTCTCATTGTTTGAGTTTTTGACTTTCATTTAACTGGTCCTATCTATTTTAGCTTTACTGTTTTCTGCCTACCTTCATCAAAAGCCTGAGTTAGTTAACATATATAGGAGTGTGTTGCTATGGAGGAGTGTGTTTATGTGTGTGAGCACATTTGTTTATAGATTTCAAACACATTCGTTGGTATATGTCTGGGTTTTACATATGTATCTGTGTGTCAATAAAGGACTCAATTGCGATGTCTGATTATCATGCACGGCATCTGCAGCAGCTCCCTTGTCCACTATCTCCTAATCAGATTGTGATGTATGAGTTGAACATAAATTAACAGTACTTATTTTCGGCCCTGTCTTATTATGAACTTATCCACTGTATTACTCTGAGGTCAAGCCTCTTACATACTGTGGGTGTAGGGGAGACCGGGTATGGTTGTAACATGGGGAGAGTTGTAGCAACAACCAAACAGAGAAAAGATAGGAGTTTGGTGATCATTTCAGTGTTTACCTACATCCTCCCCAATCAGGCCTGGTGGTTATCAAGTCTGGAAACAGATATATTCAGAATATATAGAAATAAAACTGATTTTGAGGTAAGAAAGTAAATTTTTTGACCAAGACTATTTTGTGTTTAGTATCTATACTATTGCAGATAGAATTGTTTGACTTATGTTAGATTGAAATGTAGTTTCTCAGGCAACATGTGAGGCATATTTTCCTTTCTAATATCAAACCACTATGGAAATACAGCTAGCTAAACACTGGCTGACAGGGGTGCGGTGGGTTGTAACACTTCTTTAAAAAGTATTACAACAATTCATGATATGTAAAAGTAGGTACTTTCTTGATTTTAATATTTTCCACATTGCCCTATGCAGTCTGGGTCCACCAAACCCGCACTCCAGGGTTACCAGCATTAATTTGTCAGCACTGTGACCAATACTCCCCATTCACATGTTGTTCACATGTTGTCGTATGTATCGTCACTCGACATTTTCCATTCTCGGTCTCCGCCGGTGGAGAGGGTAGAGGAGCGAACGGGCAACTTGTAAGAAGTGCCTGTGCACAAGAAAAAGTCACAGTATGCCAAAGAGTGACATATTGAAGTCTTGATACATGTACAGATGAATACCGGCCCACTTCAAGCACTGACAGTGACTCTGAAAAAGAATATACACAAATTGACACACACACACACACACACACACACACACCTCTTTTTAGTTAGACCTAAGGATGTACAGAGGTGTTCTTTAATTAATTACATTCAGTAGTATTTATTAAGTATACTTTTAAGTAAGTTTATTCTATAGATAAATTTACATACGCATACTGTTCATGCACGTGAGTCAGACAAAGTCTGTTACAGAAAGAGAGAAACATTGTTCTTTGACATCACTACTTGTTTTGTAAGATTATCATATAGTGTGGCATCTATTTTTCTTTTGTGTGATTGTTACAACTTATCCCAGCATGTGTTACAACCTACCCCGCTATTGGGGTAGGTTGTAACAAGGGAACACATTGCATTTGACATCAACTCACAAGGTCTGTGATATTGGTGCCATTTGTAGTGAACACATTTAGATACTTTGTATAAAAATTTGAGAACTCTAGCTAAAAAATTCAGTGAGTTATAGTTGCTGAAGCAAAAAGTGTTAAAACCATATCCGGTCTCCCCTACCTCTGGGCTACAAGAATGACATGATCTTGCATTGGGTCCTTTGTTTATTTTTATTTTAAGCCCCTTTCCCATTTTATTTCACAATGAAATGTAACAGGCTGTAAGTTTAAATCCACATGTTCTTTTTTTACATAGTTGTTGTCAAAGCAGTTTGTCCTAGTTTCCATTCCTAAATTACAGCATAGCCTATTTTGGAGTAGTTTTGGAGTTTTTTACCATGGGGACCTCATGTGATTTTATTCTGAGGTCTGGTGTTCTGTGCAAACATGCCATGACTGTAATGTGCAAAGTATGAATCAGCATGAATCAGCGTCTTGCTATAATTCCTTGTTTTCTCTGCACTTTGATTCCTCTTCAAGAGCTGTTGAGGCTGCAGTGGAAATAATTAATGAGAGCTTTGATAACATTTTGGGTGCAAATACAGGGGGCTTACCGAGCCTCTTAGCATGGAGAAGGAGAAGGTTTAAATTTATAAAAGCATAATCTTGAAAGATAAAGAGATTGATGAGATGCAAGAGGCAGCAAAAAATGGAACATTTTATCTTAAAACACACTAACTTCCTAGTGCTACTTATGGGTATGTATAATTTACTATAACTATAGCCATTAACTATAGCCAAAAAGTATCCTTCATAGACATTGCCTGTCCCATCCTATTGGGCCTTTACGAAACAACGGCAAGGAAGTGGTAAATAAATGTCAAAATTCCTGACTGCTAGGTGACAGAAATTTTCCAAAACAACCATACAGTGATAACAACCCTTGATACTGCAGTGTATCCGCAAGTTCAAATGGATACAATGTGTTACAAAAATATATTACCAGCACATTTAACGGAGTCCTGAGATAAATTTCTTCAGATTGTACTTTTAAGGTATAAGTTTAACAAGCATCATTGAGCAAGTGGAATTAAACAACATGTAGGCATGTGTTTGGGAACAACAGAGACATTCCCCTAGCTTTGATGCTAATAAGAAGCTAAGAAAGTCATTTTCGAGTGGGTCCCGTGAGAAAGGTGAAAGTCATTTTGACATGTTTGGAGCTTCAGGGATCACTTTCAGCATTGGAGTGTTCTTGGGGAGAAATTGTTCTTCAAACTAAGAGCGGGATGATGACAAACTAAAAGGTGTTTTGCATTAAGAGGAAAGGCCTTAAGTGTTTCCAAAATTCTGAGTTCAGGGAGAAGTCAAGATGTGACAGGCTTCGTTGAATGTAGGTATTGTTCATGCTTATGTTTTTGTTTCTTGTACACGAATACATACTGTATATTTTCATAGCTTTTCTCTTTTCTTTCCCTTTTCTTTTTCTTTTCCTGACATTCTTTATCCCTTTGTCATCATTCTGTTATTTTCTTACTGTCCACTCTCCTCTATTCATGTGAGAGTACAGTGCAACGACAGTATTTAATATTTGTGGTCTGTTGTGGCCCTGCATGGCATAAACTAAATAGTTTCTTGTCATCCTTCACATTGTATTAATGCTTGCACAATCAGAGAGGAAAGGCGAAGCCTTAGCTTGGAGATGAATTGTGTTCAGCAGTATGACTACGACTGGCATTCCTCATGTGCATTTAGATCACATAGCACTTGCAAAGTTGCAAATTGCACATTTCAGGTTTGATTATATGTTGTGCATAGCTATGTTTTGCCACTGTAGCATATACATAGCTGCTTCAGCATTTATTTATATTTGGTTAACCCATAAGCCTAGGGGAGTTGACATTAATTCAGAAGTGTTTTCTATGTAAATTAAAGACCACTGATACGACTTTCTTGTTAAAACAGTAGTATGTAGGATCACAAGTGATTAGTGTTTTGGTGTAAGGGGGTTCTCTGCGCATCTCTCAGCAGTGTACAGCTAAATTCAATGCTTCTCAGATCAAGTACTGCAATGACTGTAGCAGCCTGATTGAAAGGGGGGGGGGNAAAGGCAGTTTAGTGTCAAAAGACATACTCCATGGTAAGACTGAGCACAGCAACGAGACACAAGGTAGTTATCCTGCATCAGCAAGGTTTCTTCCATGCTGACATTTCAAGGCAGATGGGTTTCACGATGTGTTGTCTAAGCTCTTTTGAAGAAGCACAAAGAAACAGCACTGACATACTGCAATCAGAATACGTCAATCAGTGCCATTAGCTAGTTGCAGAAAACAGTAGGACCCTGGTACACCCATCTACTGTACGGTGAAGTCTGAGCAGAGGTGGCCTTCATGGAAAACCAAAAAGCCATACTTCCAAAATGAAAACAAGGTCATGGATCTTAACTATACACAGAAACACAGGAATTGGGGTGCAGAAAAATTGGTAGCAGTTGCTCTGGACTGATTACTCAAAATTTGAAATATTTGACTGTAGCAGAATGCAGTTTATTCACTGAAGGACTGGAGAGCCATAAAGGGAATTAACTATCTTCAGATTAAAGAAAAACAAGGAATCCTGGTATGGCCCCCAACAAAGCTCTCAACATCATTGAGTCTGTCAGGGATTTCATGAAGAGACAGAAGCAACTGAGGGTGCCTAAATCCACAGAAGAACTTCCAAGATGTTTGGGCCAACTTACCTGCTAAAACTTACCTTTCAAAATTCCTTTGCAACTGTACCAAGAAGAAATGATATATATAGTGCTGGGCAACGATTAAACTTTTTAATCATGATTTCCTGCAATTGATTCTTGATTAATCGCATTGTTATGCGCAAAATTGAAAAATTAATTCTGAAGTATTGTATTGCGCACTCTTAATTTAAATGTACTGCTATATACACAAAAAAGTGCAAAAATATGTGTTTTTTCTGAACAGGTATAAGCAGGAACATTTTTCTTTTATTAGGGATCAGCATAAACAGTCTATGTTAAGTAGCAAGTGTCCCTGTTAGAGTGAGGTGAAGTGCTCGCCTCACGCACACTCCTGCCCGCTGCCGAAGTTGAACTTTTTGTGTGTGACGCGCAGCACAAGTCATTGGAAGAGAGACTGATCCTTGCTGTTTGATGTGAAAAGTGATGTGTCGTCCAGCGTAGTCTGCTGAAGCCTCCCTTCACTGCTTGTTTGGATGGGTGATTTGCAGGCTGATCAACATCCCACCCCTCCCACATGCTCTAATTATCAATTAACATGTCAGCATTCTTTATTTACAGCTATTTTTTTTCCTAAAACTTTTGCACAGTACTGGAACAGGTGGAATTAAGCTTTTTGGCTTTTTCCCTCTCCTTTATTGTGTTATATACCATTTGTGCATATAATAGGTTAGCAAGTGAAAAAGCCCAAAGTCTATCCCAGATTTTTATATATATATATATATATATATATATATATATATATATATATATA
>JAPMOB010232833.1:0-12727 GCA_029875015.1 Lepomis gibbosus
AACAATTTTCAATCTGGCTTCAGGGCAGGACACAGTACAATCACAACAACTTTAAAGGTAATAGATGATGTTAAAACAGCACTTGAAAGTAAACATGCTTGTTTAGCATTGTTTATTGACCTGACCAAGGAGTTTGACACCGTTGATCACTGTCACCTCATTATACAAAAAATTGGCTTTAGTACAAACATGGTGAGTTGGATTAACAGCTACTTAACAAAACACATTCAGTTTGTTCGGTTTGGCCCTGTTTTGTCTGATGCAGTCACACTGAACAAGGGGGTCCCACAAGGGTCTATTTTAGGGCCGTTGTTCTTTTTAATCTATATTATTCAAATATGTGATCAGCTTAAATTCTCCTCGTACCATATGTACACAGATAATACAATTCTATTCGTCAGCACCCTCTCTAGATGCAGTACACTCAAATCTTCAGACTGATTTTATCACCTTACAAATTGCTCCTCGTGATTCAAAATTAGTCCTGAATGCAAGCAAAACCAAAGTTTTGTTGTTTTCCCATAATTCGGCTATAACCATTCCTCCTATTAAAACTCTGGATGGTGATAGCATAGAAGTCGCACATGCAAATATCTTGGTATTTGGCTGGATAAAGACCTAAATTTTAAACATCACATTACATATTTGATAAGAAAGCTCAAATTTACTCTAGTTTTTTTGTATAGATTGAAAACATGCTTTTCTATTTCTTCCCGTAAGCGGCTTATAACAAGTTTGTTTTTATCACAGCTGGACTACGGAGACACCATCTATAGATTTGCTTTTCCCACTACCTTAGCTAAACTGGACCCCAGTTACCATGCTGCTTTTAGAAAAAATTGCCATCATATATCTACTGTAAATTTATTGCCCTCTAGAACACATACAGTCTCAGGGCCAGTAGCTGGCTACGGTTTAAAGTGCCCTTTGTGTGTACAGAGTCAGGAAAAATTAGTCTGTCCTATTTTGGCCCATGGTCTTGGAATGATCTACAGCTCAAGTTGAAGTTGGAGTCTCTTATTCCTGTATCCGGTTTTAAACAAAAACTGTCAGAGGTAAACTGTAACATTTAGTCAAATTATGATATGTTTAAATTTCATTGTGCTTTTATGTCTTTTTACCTGATACTTTATTGTAAATAATTTAATAATACTGTTACTTTTATGAATAATGTTGCTGTACATGTAATGCCTTGTTTGCATCTTGCACTTTGTGCTGTTTCACATCTTGGCCAGGAAATCCTTGTAAAAGAGATTAAAAATCTCAATGGATTTCTTTCCTGGTAAAATAAAGGTTAAATAAAAAAAAAATAAAAAAAAATTTCATCTTCAATTTTCAACTCATTCAACTGTACAATTGATTTCTGCCAGGCAATACCCACTTCTTGTTAACACTCTATAACTAAAATGTTAAGCTTATTAAGAAAAAATGACCCACCTAAATAAAAAATATTCTGCTTTCTGAATATCAGTTCAAATGGTCTTCAATAAAAAAATATTTTTTTTGTCTTCTTTGCTCACCCACTTGCATCTTGATTAACAAGTCTTTGCTCAAATGTAAAGGTTTTAGGGATGCAAATCTAGGTGAGGTTGGTGCCTTTTTTTTCTCCAGGCAAAAGATCCTTTCTGAGCTCATGCTTCCCAGTCTTGAGATGTCAATTTGCTGTCATTCAACAGTGAGGTTGAAAGCAAACATTTTGAGTCAAGCGGATCTTCTAAGATAAGATTTAAATATTTTATTTGCTAAGCTATTTAGAGTTGCGTCTCACTCACTTGTTTTTCCATTTGAAGTCTAGCACAGTCAAATCAATACCTTATGTAAGCTGTGTGGGAGACAGCTGAAGATGGATTTGAGACTCTGTTACTTAAGGAGACTGAGAGCTATCTTTACATTGTGTTTGTTCTGTAAGAAGTCGCCTACCTTCATTCAAAGGGCATGCGTTGAAGAGTAAGGCCCTGAGTGAGAGAGGCTTGTAAGAAGTGCTACTCATGGATACTGCTGTTGCTATGAGACTGTCAAACGTGATTTGAAGCACAGCTCTGTTTTGAGAAAAGTTAAAATATTTCTAACACCTAATGCTTAGGCCGATGTGCACCAAAATTATGCTAAGCCCTGTGCTGTGGGCATGCCATAGTGTGCCTGTTGAAAGTGGCGAGAATAAGAAGCCGGTGCTGAAAAAGTAACTGTGTGTGTTCTGCTTAGCTTTCCTCACTGTCTGATCAGCTTATGAGGGACCGCATTTGCACACCGTATGAACAACAGGGCGAGAAAAGGCCATGTTAGTCTGTCTGTGTTTGTGTTAAGTTTTAAGCAGTCGAGGGAAGTGGCATCAGGAATACACTCAGAAAGGCAGTGATGGTTTTGGAAATTCTGGGGTCACATGACATAATGTGTTTGAAATGACTACTGAAAGCTATAGGACACAGAATTTTGTGATGTCTATTCTTGTTATTATCTTTTTTGATTTGTTTCAAATTGATGTAAACCGCTGTGTGTGGCCTATTTTCATCTTATTTTATTTTGACTTTAATTTGCTTTCGATTGATTGTTGTATAACCCTTTGTTACCTGCATTGAACAGTGCTATACAACTAAAGCTAGTATTATGATTTGTCATTCTCTGATGGAAAAACTGCTAGAATAATTTGAGACATATTCAGTCTCTGCTTTGTATTACCACATGATAATGCTAGATCCCATATGATTGCGTGAGAGGATTTTAAGCCTCGATCGCTATGGGCCCAAAAGACAATCAGCACCATGTCTCCCTTGAGGAGAACATGCTAAGCTTCATGCGACGGAAACTGAAAGTCAGTTGAAAGAGATCTCACTGCTGCCCTTGAGACTTCAAATCAACTTCTGGAAATTCATCCTAAGAAGCTTAATTTTTATTAGCTGTGCACTCCGATTGCTCTCAAAATGACAGCTTTTAATTAAGCTTTCAAACCAGTTAAGTTATGCTCCTCTTTGTTTTCCCAGTGGTGAACCTCAGACAAGGTTAGCTGTAGGAGTGTCCACTGTCACAGTGGGCTGGCCATCTACTCTGTCTTCACACACACACACACTTTGCAATACATTACGGTATTAAGACGGTATGCATCTGCTACGTACATGGCCCCAAGGGGTGTTGCTAATTGCTAAACGTAGCACAAACCACACACTTGATATAAAATTATCTGTATAAAATACATACAGTAATTTCTGCAGGATCAGTTGTTATTTAATTTTATTGTATTTTTTAAATTAATAAAATCAAAAGTGTAACTTAATAAAAGTCATTTGGAAACAAAAGTTTTAAGCCTAGATTTAAAAGAACTGAGTGTTTCTGGGAGTTTGTTGTGTTTGGTATATGTGGTGCATAAGAATTGTATGCTGCTTCTCTGTGTACAGTTTTGACTCTTGAGACAGTAAGGGCGGGATCACACTTCGGTACATGTATCGAACCAAGTTTAGCACTGTACCAAAAAATCCAGCCCATTTTTCCAGTCTGTCTAGTAATATGTTGTGGTTGACCATGTAAAATGCTGCACTGAGACTGTCATTCAAGACCTTAACAAAAGCAGTCTTGGTGCTGTGCTGTGAAAATCCTGACTGGAAAACATCAAGATCAAGATCAACTTTATTGTCCCCTGAGGGAAATTCGTCTTGGGCATCAGTGCCACGAGGCTGCAGTAAACACCAGTTACACATATTGACTTTACACTCATATACATCATACTATCCACCATACATTTACATTACATTGCACAAGTATCTATGACCCTGCCCCTCTCCATCATTGATTACAAAGTAAGTAGAACCTGAGTGACATGAAACCTCTGAATTATTATATTCAATTGCATTTGAGCACATAAGCAGAAATCAGTATGATAGACACTAAAAGTACAACTGCCACAATTCTATATTAAAAAAGTCATATAAGATCTGGTTGATAAAAAACATTAGTGCAAGAGATCAAAGAATATTAAACTATGCTTAAAAATAAATAAATAAAGTTCCAGAAGTGCTTCAAGCCATCTTGTTCCGTGCAGATTGTTTATTTAGGAGCACTATGGAAGTTGGGATTAAGGACAGCTTATAGCGGTTACTTTTACATCTGCAAGCTCTAACGCGTTTCCCTGAAGGTAAACCATCAAATTCAGAGTGCAGGATATGGGATTCCTTCAGAATGTTCTGAGCCTGGGAGACTACCATATTTTCAAAGATGGTCTGAAGGGAATTGTAGTCATTCTTTCCAATAACCTTCATCGCAGCTTTTATTAGTCTTTCAATTTTTGTTTTGCACTGTATGGTAAGAGTGGGTAAGATGCCATTCCATATCTGAGCAGACTTTCCAGCACAGCGTTGTAAAATAAAGTCATGATCTTAGTACTCACCCCTACCAGTCTCAATCTGCGGAGAAAATGCAGTCTTTGGGCCAGTTTGGCACATAAATCGTCAAAATGCACATTTCCTTTTAATTGGTTATGTAATTATATACCCAAGTGCTTGTATAAAGGTACTTACTTGACTTCCCTGGGGTCAAATATCATCTCTTTTGTTTTCAAATTATTAAGGATGAGATGATTCCTCACATACCAGTCCTTAAAGAAGTCAATCTCCCTGTGATAAGTTGAAGGGCAGTCACCAACATGCAATAAACTTAAAATAATTGTGTCATCAGAGAATTTTATGACATAGTTGTTGGGCTCGCTGCTTCTACACTCCTTAGTAGAAAGTGTGAACAAGAGTGGAGAGCTGACAGCTCCTTGAGGTGCCCCTCAAGGAGATACAATTTTTCTGTACAATATTTCGTCTTAGAGAGTGTAGCATTTACCTTCACTTGTTGTGACCTGTTTGTTAAAAGAGAGTAAAACCATTAAAGGATTAACTTTCATGTCAGCAAGCCTCTGAACGAGCAAATGAGGAAAGACAGTATCAAAAGCAGAACTAAAATCAGCAAATAAAACACGTGCATAAGCGTCAGTCTTCCTTATTAGATGAGACTCTGTAATGACTGCATCCACACTACTACGTACCTCCCTATATGCAAACTCGAAGGGATCGAGACAAGGAGTTACTTCTTGTCTAAGTAGGTTCTTTTCTTTTCGAGAACAGAGCGCAAAAACCTTTCATGGGACAAAGTTCCTCATTAAAACATTGATCAAACAAAAATATTTCCAGTTGGTGTCCAATTTAGCTCTAACAGTGTCAAGGATTAGGAAATCACGAGACTCCTACTTGAAGCCTCATAAGTGACACCACAGTAAATCTCTAAAATAAGCTGTCACTCCAAATCCACAGCCGACAACTCAACGGCAGTTTTTAGCTTGTCCTGCCTCGCTGCCACAGACAGCAGCCGCCCTCGCCTTCATAGTTAAACTCTTCATGGCTGTCACACTAAATAATCTAGGAAAATAACACAATCTCAAAGAAATGATTCTGCTCACTATTGTCTCTATAAGATGGTGAAAAGTAAGGAGAGAGCTGCTGTGCCTTCAGTCTAACTCAACAACCTCCTCAGGACAGTTTGGAGTTTGCAGTGCCTGCCATGAAAAGTTGCCAGAGATTGCATCACATCACATTAAATTAAACAAGACAGGGTTCAGAGATTTTCGTAACGTTACTCTGTTATATGTTAAAGCAATAATACATTTGGTCTTTTCTGAAATCAAATTATTTCTCTCACGTTAAAACTTGTTGTGTGCTTTGATATCTTGAATTGTAAAATGGTCATGACAGTGGGTTTGATGAGGCCTAATGGCTTTGTCAGGTACAGTAGAAGGACTTGCTACAGTGTCCTCTGGGAGTTTTCAAAGACAGCTCAGTTTTATAGGGCACTGGAGAGCTCAGCGGAATTGAAATGGCCTTTTGTTTCCCAGTAGGCGATCCAATTGTGTGTGACCAATAAGATTTCCTAATTCTAGCCATTACAACAGAGGCTGGCATTACTTGGCTTTAATGAGAGCTGCTGACTTCCTGAGGTTATTTGACCTTAATGCAGTCCTTGATAATAAAAGACTCCAGGGAGTGTTGTTGCCAGCGGTTTAGACATTAATGGCTATGTGATGTGTTATTTTGAGGGGACTTGTCTTATTTATTTTATGCAGATGTAATTTTAGATAGATCACAGACTGTATAAAACATGGACGTGGTGTCTGTGATGTCCGTGGGAAGCTCCAAATGGGAGCAGCTATTGGAGTCTCCTGCTGTCGCTACCTTGGCAGTGCCTGACTCTGGCTAATCCAAACATTGGCATAGATATGGAGCTGTAAAGTTGGGTATTTTAACATGGGTGTCTGTGTGGATTGACTCTATGTGGAAACAGTTACCATATTTGCACTTTGAACTGAATTTTACGAAAACCTTGTTTCTCTGAATCATTTATTGGGAAGATTATATCTCCCTTGGGCCTCCATTAGAGCGTTGACACACAGGGACAGTGGTGGTCCTTTCACGCCTGTGTGCACAGGCAGCTAGTCTCCAGGGCCAAACAGCTTACTGCATTTTTATGGCTGGATTCACCACTGGAAAGTGATCTTTCCTGGGGCTCTGGAGACAATGGAGAGGGTGAAGTGGCACCACAGAGCCCCCTCTGCTCAAAATGAGATGGTTAAAACAGCCAAAGGGTGCCAATCCTGAAAAATGGAGTTCAACATCTTTCCACCACTCAGTCAGCTTGTCTGCCAGTCACACAAGTACTGCTCTTACACCATATACAGACCCAGACATTCAGAAAGTACTCATTACAGTTAATCAGACAAGTACTAGCAGTGGTTTAGTACAGAGGGCTAAACAGACTCAGAGTGTCTCTGGCATGCTGAAGTCAGAAGCAGTTACAAAATATGTGGGAGGTCATCATAACTACTAAAGTAGTAGTCACACTGAGTGAAATTCAGGGATCACTTTAGTGAGGGAGCGACTGAATCTAGTTTACAAAGAAGCAACATGTGTATGAAAAGAATAATATATTTGTCTTTATCTACCTTTATAATAGATATAGATAGATGGCCTATCTATCATCAATTCTCTGTCATCTATCTATCAAGAACTTATGACAGGCCCTATAACCACAACAAATACAAGACATTTTTGTTCTCATCCTTTGTGCTCACATTGATTGTGTCCAGCTGCTAAAAAGATTAAAATGTCTTACTCCAACCAGATAGCTTTGATTTAATATACTAGGTGCGATATAAACAAAAGACAATCTGAATTTTCTTTCATCACAGATTTTGCCATACCGGTTCTCGGTTGACTTTCCAGCAACTTAATTATATCATGATATCTATAAATATCCAGCTATATAGAGATAGAGGATTTTATCCATATAGCCAACCAAACAAGAAAGCAGAGCCTACATCTGCGGGTGACAGTCAAGCATTTTGATCGGCTTAATTGGTTTCCTGTTGAACAAATGGTACAAACAACTACTCCAAAGCTCAGCCAGACAAGGACATGTTCCATTACAGTGGAGCTCTTTGGAAATGTCTGCCTTTCATTGCAGGTACATTCCCGTACCTGCAATGAAATAAGACTTAAACAAGTCCCATCTTATGCTCATCTGAAGCTATTTATTTAACACCCTAGACTAGGTGATGGGCCTGTCATCACCTCTCTGGTCAACACTGGTTCTAGGCTCTCAGACAAGATGACAGTTTTGGACAAGGTAGCCTCACATTAGACTAACTTAATGTGACAGAGGAGGAGAAAATCTTAGGAACAAAAATATACGTAGATGGAGCCCTGGGGCTTTTTCTTCACTGCAACCCAACTGAATCTGAAGTGCAAAACTATTCTTCACAGGTATCCAAACATAGCACACCAATCAAAGTCATTGTTCTGTATTTTTTAGGGAAAGTTTTTAAATGTTTGCAAACTGCTAGGAACAATTGTCATTTGCTAATCAAGATGCACTATTTTCCCCATGTAGGTGTGATTGTATTAAATTTTGTCAAATCTACAGGTAAGATGGCAAAAGGGTCATTCCTAACTGATGTTTTCTCCTGTGACTTCATATTCAATCAGCCCACTTGACAAAAATAGAAGAGGCTGCGGCAGGGAAATATCTCCATTCAATAATGATAGAAAAAAACCAAGAATTCACAAGGGAAATTACAGTTTGACAGTAAAAAGAGAACAGTGTCTGCATGAATTATCTTCTTCTCAAAAAGCCCTTTTTTGTCTGCCCTCTACCTTGTGCAGTCTTGCTTTTCATTGAAGATTTGACGGCACACAAAGCTTCAACCAGCTGTTTTGTTTTTGTCAACAGATTCTTTAAGTAGTAGCAAGAAAGGACAGTTTAGCATTCAAACTGTTAAGTGCAAGTAACAGGAGGAAAATTCAAAGTCTCATTGGAAAGCAGTGTCTGTAAATGTGCAGATGAAATGCTCTGACACAGGAATGCACTCAGAGTTCATCAGTGGTGATTGTTAGATGAAACCAGTGAGTGTGCGCCTTCACAGAAAGGGGTTTCGCATTATCAGCGCAGTATCGCTAATAATTATGCCAAACAGAAGGTTTTGTGGCCATGGAACAATTAGCCCCAGGGGGTGTCCACACATTTATTGGCGATGGCAGGCTGGAGAGATAAAGGCCAGTGGTGAAGACTACTTGGTAATCTCCTGCTCCCTTTGCCTGAAAGGGGGTTAGCAATGGCAAAGAGGATGAAGTTGGAGCTCAGTAACCTGGTTGCCTTATTGTTTAAAAAAAGCCCAGAGCTGAGACACTGTAGAGGTTGTAGCCTAAAACCAATTAAAAAACCATCTAGTGCAGCTTTTAAAAGTAACTTCTCACAATTAACCTGCTTGGAAATAGCTTCTGTTGAGATTTAATGTTATTAAATGACATTTATGAAATGGTTAAAAAACACTGAAGACTCAGAGGCATTAACAGCTGCTGCTGCCAAGAAATCCAATAGTGTAGTGCTTATGGCTATTACACAGAAAAACAACAGACATTAGTCAATGTGTGAATGAGTCTTTGCCAGCAACTCAAATGTGCATGTCTGGTACAATGCGTCATGCCTGTGGGCTAAACCTAGATGTATGCTGTAAGACTGCCCAGTTCTCATTTCATGTGGAGGTTAACAGTGCATGAGAATAAATGTCAAGTCTGAGGGGCTGATACTGTCTGAATTAGTGACACTGAGTCATCGCCATTGCCCGACAGTCTTTCACTACTCTGGGGGAGACCGTACTGGCGCATCACCACCGGAGCTGTGCAAATGCCAAAAAATGAAGCATTGTTTATATGCTAATCCCAAGCATGACACCAATTGTGCTGCTCATTCTGTTTTGGGGATATTTGTCACACTTTTTAGTACAAAATTGTTACTGTTGTAGAGAGGGGGAACAACTCCAATATATGTAGTAACCAGAGATATGGATAGTACAACAGTTAAGTATTTAGCTGTCCAACAAAAGACAACTACAATGCCTGGCTGTTTTGTAATTTGTATGTGTTATCCTTGCTTCGATTTTTTAAAAACCTAGCTCTGCACATTGGTCTACACGGGGTATTTTTTGAGATAGTTGTGACCACAATGTTCAGCTGTATGTGCAGCTGAGAGATGTGTTGAGAGAACCTTTTTGAGCCAGGCTGAGAGTGAAGTCCATCACTGGTGGGCTGATGGACTAATGACCCAAATCTTCATTGAGAACAATACTAATTTACTTGTGCCTGCAATAGGGTGCAGAGTAATTTAGGCACGTCACAAACAACTCCATCAAACGCACATCTTAAGTCACTTTACAGGTGCTGAGGGTATCTCCTGTTAGTAGCCATGTATGTACAGAGTGTTTTACAATAGCTATTTATGAATGACCATGAATGTTGTTACAAATGTTATTTATTTTGGAGGGATGGAACTGTGTATGTACAGTATAAGAAGTTACTCCTCTCCTCTACCAGTCTCCTTCCAAACCTGAGAAAATCTGCTTTTTTTTAAACTTCTTAAGCTATTAAAAACGTTTCTTTATGCCTTTTTAGCCATGCTAGCATCACAGTTCTGTGGATCGCAATATCTGTCTGTCAGTCAATACGCCACTTTGGGTTCAATCTCGGAACCCATCGGCTTATGTCTGATGGTGATTTAGCCTCGGGGGACAAGGGCCAATATTTCAGGGCTTCCAGTGTTGCCAGCAGACATCTGGATAACGGATATTGTGTAGAGTCCAATTAGCAATCTCACAACCCATCTGGCTGTCATTTGACAACAATTTGAATGCATATTTTAAAAGAGCTAGTAGATAGCTAATGTCTAGGGTTCTGAGAAGGATAAAAAGCTAAAAACATCCGCTACACTAATCTCAGTTCCACTGGCCTGTACTTTGTGATCAGTGCTAATCTCCAAATGTTAGCATTGCAACAAAAAACATGATTATCATTGTGAACATGTTAGCTTGCTGGCTGTGAGTACAGCCTCACAGAGCCGCTGGCATGGCTGTAGACTTCTTAGTCTGGTTTGGAAACATGTAACTGGTTAGCTTCGAAAAGCTTTGCATTATGCCTGTTTAAGATTCTACAAGTCAAATGGATGAAGCATATCCATTAAAAATGTTTCTTTGTTCGCAAACAGTTTTAAAACCCCCACAGTAATTAGAATTTAATGCAACACAAGTAATTCATTAAATCCTGTAATAATCTTTGTGACAGTAGTAATAGAGCAGTTGGAAAAATATAGTAATTTCAAATATGCATTAATGGCAGCTAGGAGCTATGCTACTGACTTGACTAATCTAACACATCCTGTTAGTTTTAATTTAAAAAAAAAATCCTTACATGACTTCATCAAACAGTTAATTATCACTTTGAATTTGACTGTATTCTCTACTATTATTACTTTCTGTATCCTCAAGCAGAAGCAGATAAAGCAAACAAATAAAATTTCATCCGATTATTGTTGTTCCTCTTATCACATATTGGATAAGGTAACTAATAAACCTCAAAATGTTACTTATGTCCAACAGTTGGCCTCGATTTGCAGATCTCTGAATTAGTTCTACTCGGATTTTATTTGTGTCAAAGTACAATAACATTGCTTTGTTGAAAACCTGCCAGCAGTGTCAAGCAGGGTTACAGCTAAACACATCAATTATGAATAATTTTTGAGCGGCCTTGAAGAGATGCCTTGGCATTTCGCTGAATAGAACATTACTCTCTCATGAATTTCACTTTTAATTCCTTAAATGCCAACTCACATTTCATCCGTTCAAACTATCTACAGTTGAGAAGCTTTAAAAAGCAATTATCCATATCACTCTATCCACAGCTCTCCAATGCTGCACTTATTCTCTTGATTCCTTACATTTCTGGGGCAAATCCTCGCACATTCCCATCGTGTTTTAATGGCCCACTTTTGGTCTAGTGAGATTGTACTGCAAACTGCTTCTCCAGTTCACAGTATCGTCTCAATACAGCTGCATCTCATTATATGTGTAAACCAGTTCATTTCTTGTATTAATGACTTACTTCAAAGAAACTGATGCGTATTCTGTGTACACTTGTTTGTAACTTATAGGATTTGTCTTTGCACTTTAGCTGTACTGTTCCTTGAGGCGTCAAACTGACATCGTGGTGTCAATGTTGTCATGTCCCGTTAGCGTCTGTATTTCATGATTGATGATTTAGAATAGTCTGAGTGAAGCTTTTTAATCACTCTTGAGATATTCTGTCACTATCTATTACATGTTCTGTGTCTCCTTTAACTGCCCAGGGTTGCACATAAGTTAATAACCCTATTTAAGACCTGCCATTGAGCTGCTACAATAATGGTAAATGTTCAACCATAAGCTGATCAATTGGTTCCACACCTTGGGGAGATAAGCCATTTAGTTTTATTGCATTTTATGGAGTATTTGGCCTCACCATTTCTTTAAACGTCTCATATGATATCTGATTAAGCTTGTAATTTCTTTCCCTCCTGCTGACCAGTGGATTCATGTGAGGCTGATGTCGTTGATTAAGTTATTTACTCTCAGAAATCACATGTCCTCATCTGGTCTGGTGCTCCTCAGCTAATGAGTGTGATAATTGTTGGCTGGCTGTGGCTTAATGGGAGAGGGAAGTTTTTAAGTGTCTTATATTAAAGACACAGAACTCTTTTTTCAGCTTTCTGTTAGCCACTGAGTTAACTGGAGAAGAGGATTTACAGGTCGTAACGTTGGTTTGAAAAGTGTATGTGTATTTGTTTAGTCAAATACCATTTTCTGAATTTCTGCATGTGTTTATCATATTCTTGGCTAGTTAAAAGCAACATACGATTAACATGGCTATCATGCTAAGTTTAATCGTTCTGCCAGTAAAGCTGTCTTACTCTCTGCATGTTTAACCCGTAGCCATACTGAACGTCACATTTATGGCACTATTAACAAATAGTGTTCCATTTGCAACTTTGGGAGGGGTGGCGCGGCGCAATGGTTAAGACGCCCGCCTTTGGTGTCAGAGACCTGGGTTCAATCCCCACTATGTCCCTGAGCAAGACACTTAACCCTACTTGCTCCAGAGGCGTGCGACCTCTGACATGTATAGCAATTGTAAGTCGCTTTGGATAAAAGCGTCAGTAAAATGTAATGTAACTTTTAAACTCAAATCATCCTCAAGATTGCTCCAGTGAATATAGTTTATTTCTGTTTACCATTACATAATTATTTTTTTCTTTTCATTAACAATTGCTTTTATTTTAATTAGGGGTGGGCATAGATTAATTTTTTTAATCTAGATTAATCTAGATTAATTTTGAAATTAAT